>JAWPHD010010416.1:0-94010 GCA_037043455.1 Cyrtodaria siliqua | reverse complement strand
GGTGTTACTGATCCGATTTAGCTGGTTTTCGAACTTGTTTGAGCTTTCATTGATATTAACAATCTGTGCAAGTTTGGTAAAGATCAAATAATAAATGAAGGTGTTAGAGCGTTCACAAGGCAGAAAATGGCAATTTTCAGAAAAAACAAGGGCCATAACTCCGGTGTTACTGATTTGATTTGGCTGGTTTTCAAACTTGTCCGAGCTTTCGTTAATATTAACAATCTGTGCAAGTTTGGTAAAGATCAAATAATAAATGAAGGTGCTAGAGTGTTCACAAGGCTTAATATGGCATTTTTCAGCAAAACAAGGGCCACAACTCTGGTGAAATTTATCCGATCTGACTGGTTTTCGAACTTGTCCAAGCTTTCATTGATATAAAGACACTGGCAAAGTTTAGTAAAGATTCGATTAACAATGAAGGCCCTAGAGTGTTCACAAGGCAAAAGTTAACAGACGGACGACGGACGGACGACGGACAACTCGCCATCCTGCCAGTAGAGCTAAAAATTGTTGGTTTGCAGTGCTCCGACTCGGAATTTTTAAGGTGGGTAGGTAGGTAGGTGAATTTTTTTTTTTTGATTTTTAGCTCTACTGGCCGAAGGCCAGCAGAGCTTATGGGATGGCGAGTTGTCCGTCGTCCGTCGTCCGTCCGTCCGTCCGTCCGTCGTCCGTCTGTTAACTTTTGCCTTGTGAACACTCTAGGGCCTTCATTATTAATCGAATCTTTACGAAACTTAACCAGTGTCTTTATATCAATGAAAGCTCGGTTAAGTTTGAAAACCAGCCGGATCGGATAAATTTCACCAGAGTTATGGCCCTTGTTTTGCTGAAAAATGCCATATTAAGCCTTGTGAACACTCTAGCATCTTCATTTATTATTTGATATTTACCAAACTTGCACAGATTGTTAATATCAATGAAAGCTCGGACAAGTTCGAAAACCAGCCATATCAGATTAGTAACACCGGAGTTATGGCCCTTGTTTTTTCTGAAAATTGCTATTTTTTGCCTTGTGAACGCTCTCACACCTTCATTTATTATTTGATTGTTACCAAACTTGCACAGATTGTTAATACAAATGATAGCTTGGACAAGTTCGAAAATCAGCTAAATTGGGTCAGTAACACCAGAGTTATGGCCCTTGTTATTTCTGAAAAATGCCATTTTCTGCCTTGTGAACACTCTAGCACATTCATTTATTAGTTGATCTTTACCAAACTTGCACAGATTGTTAATATCAATGAAAGCTCAAACAAGTTCGAAAACCAGCTAAATCGGATCAGTAACACCGGAGTTATTGCCCTTGATTTTTCTGAAAAATGCTATTTTCAGCCTTGTGAACATTCTAGGGCCTTCAATATTAATCGGATCTTTACTTAACTTTGCCAGTGTCTTTATATCAATAAAAGCTCGGACAAGTTCAAAAACCGGCAAGATCGAAATAATTTCACTAGAGTTATGGCCCTTGTTTTACTGAAAAATGCCATATTAAGCCTTGTGAACACTCTAGCACCTTCATTTATTATTTGATCTTTACCAAACTTGCACAGATTGTTAATATCAATGAAAGCTCGGACAAGTACGAAAACCAACTAGATCGGACCATTAACAGCGGAGTTATTGCCCTTGATTTAGTTAAAATGCTATATTTTGCCTCATTAAGATGATAGGGCCTTCATCTTTCATCCAATCTTTACCAAACTTTACCAGATTGTTTATATAAATGAAAGCTCGAACAAGTTCGAAAACCAGCTATATCGGATCATTAACAGCGGCGTTATGGCTGTTGATTTAGTTAAACATGCTATATTTTGCCTTGTTAAGACGATAGGGCCTTTATCTTTCATTCAATCTTTACCAAACTTTACCAGATTGTTTATATCAATGAAAGCTTGGACAATTTCGAAGACCTGCCAGATCGGACCAGTAACAGCGGAGTTATGGCCCTTGATTTAGTAAAAAATGCTATATTTTGCCTCGTCTTTCATCTGATCTTTACAAAACTTTACCTGATTGTTTATATCAATGACAGCTCAAACAATTTTAAAAACCAGCCAGATCGGACCAGTTACAGATGAGTTACGGCCCTTGATTTAGTTAAAAATGCTATATTTTGGCTCGTTAAGATGATAGGGCCTTCATCTTTCATCCGATCTCTAAGAAACTTTACCAGATTGTTAATGTTAATGAAAGCTTGGACAAGTTCGAAAACCATTTAGATTGGACCATTTACATTGGAGTCGTGGCCCTTGATTTCCTGAAATATGCTATATCTTGGCCTCATATTAAGACGAAAGGGCCTTCATTTGGCCGTATTTCATTGAAACTTTGCAGGGATGATCAGTACCAAGCCTAGTTGTACATAGTCACCATGTTCCAGTTGAATGATTTTGGCGGAATTATAGCCCTTTAAAGGTTTTAATACACAAACTTTGTTCTGACTAGTTCTCCTGAACCCCTGACCGGATTAAACGGAACTTTTTAGGGATGATCGATTCTATGTCTAGTTGTGCAAATCATCGCCGTGTTCCGGTTGAATGATTTTTGGTGGAGTTATGGCCCTTTAAAGATTTTAATACACAAACTTTGTTGTGACTAGTTCTCCTGAGCCCCTGGCCGGATTTAAATGAAGCTTTTTAGGGATGATCAATTCCATGTCTAATTGTGCAAATCATTGCCGTATTCCAGTTGAATGATTTTTTTGGCAGAATTATGGCCCTTTAAAGGTTTTAATACACAAACTTTGTCTGATCTACTTTTCCTGAACCCCTCGCCAGATTTCAATGAAACTTTGCAGGGATGATCAGCACCAAGCCTAGTTGTGCATGTCATCGTCACGTTCCGGTTTACAGATATTTGGCAGAGTTATGGCCCTTTAAAGGATTTTGATACAACAATTTTTTTCCGAGTTAGTTCTCCTGAACCCTTGACTGGATATAGACGAAACTTTACAAGGATGATCAGTATCAAGCCTAGTTGTGCATATCATCGCCATATTTCGGTTGAATGATTTTTGGCAGAGTTGTGACCCTTTAAATGTTTTAATACACAAACTTTGTCCAGATTAGTCTCTTCTGAACTCTTTGCCAGATTTCAGCGAATCATGGCGAGAATGATCAGTACTAAGCCTAGTTGCACCTATCATTGCCATGTTCTGGTTGAATGATTTTTGAAAGACTTATGGCCCCTTATACATAAACTTTATCTTGAGCCAGTAGAGCGTCCACAGGCCCTCTTGGGCCTCTTGTTTGTTTTTGTTGCTTTATGGTTGATTACCATTTATATGACAGAAAACATAAAACAGTTTAAATCCTCACCCTACAAGGCACTAAAACTAGGTTCACTATACACAAGGCAACATTAAACAACACCATGAAGATGTTTGTATAAAAGACAATGACTTCCTTTAAACATTTTTAATATTGTCAGAATACTAATTTCATTATTATATTCTCTAAAAGTGCCTTCCAAAACGACTATCCCGACAACAACAGGGAAATTGTACAGAAAAATGTAGGCTACACCGTTTCTAAGCCTAGTACTGATGTAACTTACATATATATATCTGCTGGTTTATAGCCTATTGGAAATTTGAAAAAAGTATCTATCTATATATTGCGAATCTGAACTTCTTTACTACAATATCAACGCCGTAACTGGCCAGGAAAAACATCAACCTATTTAACAGATGCGTGTGTAAATGTGATAAACACTACATACATGTACATGGGTTAAATCAGGCATAACAACTTGATCCTGAGATTGACACAGTTTTTAACTCAAGCGGACATTTTGCAGCCATTTTGACAAGAGTTTCATCTTTTGTTATTATACTGCTCCCTCGATAATCCTATTGTTTACCAAATTATCTATGACTATCAAGTTCCTTTTAAAAATAATTTAATAATTACTTTCCAATCTTTAAATTTCAACACTCGCCGAAATTGTTTTCATATTGATCAATATTGGATCGACTTCGTCAATTAAATCGTCGCTATATACCGTTTTATGCGGTCACTTTTTCAATCAATCAATTACCTAATCAGTCAGCTGTTATATATAACTAATCTGCTTTTACGATCCATCAAGAGTAATTATTGCCAGTCATCCTAAAACTGTGAAATTTGACGACTGTTTATTCCAATTATGCCGTGTAGGATGCGAGTGTAATTACCTTGACAGGCTGGGTATCGGTTTTCCCACTTCGACTCGCGCATTATGCAACATCGAGGGGAACCAGTCTCGTTTATATGAACTGCAAGGAAAAAATCTACCGGAAAAGATCGAGAAAAAATAAATCCGCGCCATGAAACACCAAAAAAAAAGTTTGAGTCGCGGCCATTTGTATGAGTCGGTCGCGCACTGCAAACAAACAATTTTTTAAGGATGGCCTGGGTATATGGATCAATGCAAAGCTTATATTGAAGTCATTATACTCCCGCAAACGAAGTTTGATAGTGGGTATTTAGGATCACTGCAGCTGGTGGTCTGTTGGTGGGTCGGTCTGTTGAATCTTGTGGAGCAAACTGGTTTTACAGTTTTAGTTTGGCTTGGTCAATTCCATGCAGAGTTATTGTCCTTGCACTTATTCAAAATTGCTATATTCAGCATGTGCAATCTTGTGGAGCGAACTACTGCTACAGTTTTCCAGACATTCAATTGAAACTTTGTATATATGATCAACATGCAGTGTAGATGTGCGTGACACAATTTCAGTTTGTCTCGGTCAATTCCATGTAGAGTTACTGCCCTTGCACTTAGTCAAAATTGCAATCTTGTGCACTACTTTTACAGTTTTGAAAATATTGATTTGAAACTTTGTGTGAAGTGTACATGTGCTTGTCACAACTTTGGTGCAGCTCAGTCAATGTCATGCAGAGTTATTGCCCTTGGTCTTACTAAAAAAGAAATTGTGCATTCAGGTTCAGTTTAAAATTTTGTTATTATATGGCACCATTCAAATTATTGCAATTGTATTTGCAAAATACCACACTTATTCAGAGATTCAGAGTTACTGCTCTTTTGCTTAGTTAACATTGCTATATTCAGCATATGCAATCTTGTGGAGGGGAACTACTTTTACAGTTTTGAAGATATTGAATCGAAACTGTAATAAACATGAAGTGTACATGTGTTTGACATGTTTCCACAAAAAAACACAGTTATGACAAATTATTACACTCCAATTGTTTTACAAACAGTTAATCATTATTCAGGTTATCTCCATTGGCAGTAATGAAATTGATCCTAACTGTTTTACTTGTCTTTTATTTACAGGTGTGTCCAGTTTGTGCCTCCATGCCATGGGGAGAAAACAATCTGCAGAGTTCCAACTTCATACAACACCTCAATATGAGACACAAGTTTGAATATGACACATATGTGGTATGTTCCCATTCTGTACAGCATCTCAGTATGACTTGTGGTTATGTTCTATAGTTCCCTATATATACAGCTCCTCAATATGCGGTGTTTGTGGTTATTTTCTATAGTTCCTCTCTATATAGAACCTCAATATGACATGTGGTATGTTCTATAGTTCCCACTCTATAAGACCAATATGACACATGTGGTATGTTCTATAGATACCTCCCTATACACAGCGATTTGTTTTCTTATATAAGCGGTACCGATAAACGGACCCATTCCCAATCGAAAAAAATGTACCGTTTTTCCCAGTTTGAAAAAAAAAATCCCCCCAATTCCAAGAAAACAATTCCCAATCTTGAGCACGATATCGGCATTGAACACAAAAACCCGATCCTCTTCCGATGTTCTTTACAAACCGAATGTTTACAGTCTATCATAACATAGACGATTTTCAAAATGAGGCCCGATTTTTCGTTTTAATTTTAGCAAATTCTTATTTACAAAATGCAACTAAACCCCTCGAAAAATGTAGAAACTCGGCGAGAGAAAAACGAAAGATCAAAATAATACGACCGAGAAAAACGTACACGCACGTTTCAGGAATTATAGAAGAAAGGGCGAGATTGGCTTGAGTTTCGCGACAGCAAAATGTTTTGTTAATACTGCGGCGAGTTCGCCACCGACGAAATAGACAAGAAATCATCCTTTGTTCAGGGAAGTAATAATTTTAAATTGGAATCAGTTGTTTTAGGCGAACCACACAAGAAAGCAACTTCCCTTAATTTTGCGAAGCAAGCAGGTCCAAGTAAAAGTATTACTTCAAAAATTCTTCAGACAATGAACAAACATGTTGACGCATCCTCATCAACAGCCCTAGGACCAAACTCGACCCATATGTTTTTTTAATAAACTTCAAATTATTATAATTAGGTGTTATTTTATGAAATGATTTATATTGACCTTTTTGTTGAATAATATATCGCCGTTACTGACTTTTGACCTGGGCTAGTGATTTTTAGTTAATCGGAACAGGCTGAGACAAACAAAACGCTGTCATCCCTAATGAGGATCACACGAGAGAGTGCTGACACACTCACTGATGAACAGCAAAACATTTTTAAAATGAAGAATAACAGAGACATAAGTTTGTAATTTAGTGTATATCTTTTATTTATTAAAATTAAAGATAACAGAACACTTGCGTAGTCCTTGTTTACTTAAAATAATTGGTTTGTAATATTCCCAGTTTGGGGTAGTTCACTACAAGAGTTTTCCCAACTAGGGGGATTTCACGACGCGATTTTTCCCAATCTGATCGGACCCGGACCCATTCCCAAAATAGTAAAAAAAAATGCTGATATATCAAAATAAATGATATGTTTTATAGTTCCCACTCTATACAGCACCTCAATATGACGTCACGTGTATATCGTTATTTTCTGTAGATTCCACTCTATACAGCAGCTCAATATGACACACATGTGGTATGTTCTATAGTTCCCACTCTATACAGTACCTCAGTATGATGTGTGGTATGTTCTATAGTTCCCACTCTATACAGCACCTCAATATGACATGTGGTATGTTCTATAGTTCACTGTCTATACAATACCTCAATATGACACATTTGGTATGTTCTATGTATCTCCCTATACAGCACCTCATATGACGTGAGGTTATGTTCTAAAGTTTACACTCTATACAGCACCTCAGTATGACACATGTGGTATGTTCAATTGTTCCCACTCTATACAGCACCTCAATATGACATGTGTGGTATGTTCTATAGTTCCCACTCTATACAGCCCCTAATATGACACATGTGGTATGTTCTATAGTTCCCTCTCTATACAGCACCTCAATATGATGTGTGGTTATGTTCCATAGTTTCCACTCTATATATAGCATGTCAATGTGGTATGTTCCCACTCTATACATCACCTCAATATGACGTGTGTGGTTATGTTCTATAGTTTACTCTATACAGCACCTCAGTATGACAAATGTGGTATGTTCAATTGTTCCCACTCTATACAGCACCTCAATATGACATATGTGTGGTGTATTCTATAGTTCCCACTCTATACAGCCCCCAATATGACACATGTGGTATGTTCTGTAGTTCCCTCTCTATACAGCACCTCAATATGATGTGTGGTTATGACAATGTAAGCTCAGACAAGTTTGAAAACCAGCCAAATCTTATTAATAACACCAGAGTTACAGCCCTTGATTTAGTTAAAAATGCAGTATCAGTGCTCACAGACAATTATTTTAAGAGACAGGCCCAGGGCTTGTTGCTTCTGAAAATGGACAGGTCCTGATTTAAAATGGAAAAGTCCAATATTTTTTTCTCGGTGGAAATGTGTCTTTATTCACTTTTATAGCACACATGTGTTACGTATGTATTAATCAAACTCAGAACCTCCTCTGACTATATTTTTCTTTTTGCTACCGCTTTATGCTCCCTAGTCAACGGACTTATTTACCACTTCGTTTCAAATCCGTTAGAATATTACATAGTAATTTATAATGATGCAAAGGAGGGTATTAGCACTTTTCCAAATGATAATAATCAGAGCTGACTTGGTAAAACTGGAGCCGAACTTGGAGCCAAATTTTTAATCCCTAATAGCAGGATAATGTAGTTTTATGTCAATAATTGTGGATCTCTGTTGTGACAAACTGCCGACACGAAGCCAGGCAAAATATTCTTACTTCACACACATTTTAATTACTTTATTGCAAGTGTTTTTACAGTTCACAATACACATGGGAGAATTGAGGATCTTGAGATCAAGTAAAATAGATTTTGGAGATTTTTTTAGACAGGCCCGACGGGCTCCTTGTCTGCAAAATGAGACGGGCCCAGAATGGATTTCGAGGAGCCCCGGGCTATCCTACTTTTCGAGCACTGGGTATTTTGCCCAAGACGATAGAGCTTTCGTTTGGTCAGATTTTAATGAAACTTTGCAGGGATTATCAGTACCAAATCTAGTTATGTATGTCTTCACCATATTCCAGTTGAATGATTTTTGGTAGAGTTATGGCCCTTTAAAGGTTTTAATACACAAACTTTGTCTGGACTTTTTTTTCCTGAACCCCTTGCCGGATTTCAGCGAAACTTTGCAGGTATGATCAGTACCAGGCCTTAGAGTGGTGCATATCATCACTATGTTCCGCTTAAATGATTTTTGGCAGAGTTATGGCCCTTTAAATGTTTTACTACACAAACTTTGTCCGGACTAGTTCTCCTGAACCCCTGGCTGGATTTCAGCGAAACCTTTCAGGGATGATCAGTACCAAGCCCAGTTGTGCATGTCATCACCGTGTTCCGGTTGAATTATTTTTTGGCAGAATTATGGCCCTTTAAAGGTTTTACTACACAAACTTTGTCCGGACGTTCTCCTGAACCCCTGGCCGGATTTCAGGAAAACATTGCAGGTATGGTCAGTATCAAGCCTAGTTGTGCATATCATCACCATGTTCTGGTTGAAATGTTTTTTGCGGACTAGTTCTGCTTAATCCTTGGCCGGATTTCAGCAAAACTTGGCAAGGATGATCAGTATAAAGCCTAGTTATGCATATCATCGCCGTGTTCCAGTTGAATGATTTTGGATGGATTTATGGCCCTTTAAGTGTTTTAATACATTGTCCAGACTAGTCTCATCTGAACTCCTGGATGGATTTCAGTGAAACATTGCAGGGATGATCAGAGCCTAGTTGTGCATATCATCACCGTGTTCCGGTTGAAAGATTTTTGGCAGAGTTATGGCCCTTTAAAGGTTTTAATACACAAACTTTGTCCGGACTAGTTTTGCTAGAGTCCCTGGCCGGATTTCAATGTAACTTGGCAAGGATGATGAGTATCAAGCCTTGTTGTGGTGTTACACTCTAGCATTTTCATTTTGTTTTTGATATTTCTCAAAATCAAACTTTGTCAGTGTCTTTATGTGAATGTTGTTATACACAACAGAGCCAACATTTCTTGAACAATTTTAACCAAACTTGCACAGATTGTATATGACCATAAGATTTCGAAGAAGTTTGATAATGTGCCAGTACTCAGGTGATCGATTTAGGGCCATCTTGTCCCTCTTGTTTAAATTGTCTTTGCCGTGTTCTGGTTGAATTTTCTTTTGGCAGAGTTAGGGCCCTTTAAAGGTTTTAATACACTATTTTGTACAGACTAGTTCTCCTGCCTGGATTTCAATGAAACTTGGCAGGAATGATCAGTACCAAGCCTAGCAGTTGTGCATATCATTGCTATGTTCTGGTTTAATGATTTTTGACAGAGTCATGGCCCCTTATACACAAAATTTATCCGGACTAGTTATCCCGAACCTCTGGCTGTATTTCAAATAAACTTGGGGCATCCTTGGCGGAGGGGTTACGGTCTATGACTTGCAATCACTTGCCCCTCACCGCTGTAGGTTTGATCCCTCAGGTGCGTAGGAATCTTTATGTGAGGAAGCTATCCAGCTGGCTTGCGGAATGTCGGTGGTTCTACCCAAGTGCCGCCCATGCTCGAAAATTGCCCGGAGGGGCATCTGGGGTCTTCCTCCACCAGTAGAAGCTGGAAAGTCGCCATATGACCTTAGCAGTTTGTGCGACTATAAAATTCAATTCAATTCAAATAAACCTGGCAGGAATGTTCAGTACCAAGCCTAGTTGTGCATATCATTGTCATGTTCCGGTTCAATGATATTTGGTGGAGCTGTGGCTCTTTGAAACATTTTAATACACAAACTTTGTCTGGACTAGTTCTCCTCAACCACTATTCGGCTTTCAACGAAACTTGGTTGCGTATATCATTGTCTTGTTCCCTTTGAATGATTTTTGATGGAGTTATGGCCCTTTAAAGGTTTTAATACATAAGCTTTGTCCCGACTACTTCTCCTGATCCCCTTGCCTGGATTTCCATGAAACTTTGTAGGGATGACCATTACCAAGCCTAGTTGCACATACCTTCTTCGTGGTCCAGTTTAATGATTTTGGCAGATTTATGGCCCTTTCTCCTGTAGGGGAGACATCTGTTTTAACTAAAAACAACCCCTAGTTCTAATTTAGTATGGTCATTTAGGGACTTGAGGCAAAACAATTATATAAAATGGGTTTTTGACCGCCCAGCTATAGGTGGTCAAAACCTATTTAAATAATTATTATGTCTCGAGTCCCTAAATAATCATACCAAATTAGAACTAGGGCCTCTTGTTAGATCACCTGAGCCGAAGGCTCAAGGTGACCTATTGGGATCACTCTTCGTCCGCCATCGTCGTCCGTCGTCCGACCGTCGTCCGACCGTCGTTAACTTTTCTTCAAACGACTTCTCCTCAGAAACCGCTTGGCTAATTTTTAGACTATCCAGTTTGTTCAAATGAAGTACCCGGGGTCAAAAATGGCCGTTCCCCAGGGGTCCAAAGTTTGTATATTGAGGTTTTGCATGTTTTTCATATAGACATATAGGAAAAAACTTTAAAAAATCTTCTACTCTGAAACCACAAGGCACAGAGCTCTCATGTATTACGTGTAGCATCAGCTTATGGTCCTCTACTAAGTTTGTTCAAATGGTGACCCTAAGGTCAATTTTGTCCCCGCCCTGGGGGTCACAGTTTTACATAGACTTATATAGGATTTTTTTTTAAAATCTTCTCCTCGGAAACTACAAGAGCCAGAGGTTTGATATTTTGCATTTACTATAAGCTTATGGTCCTTTACCAAGTTTATTCAAATGGTGACCCTCATGTCACATTTGGCCCCGCCCCAAGGGTCACATGTTTTACATAGACATGTATAGGGAGAAATTTAAAAAATCTTCTTTTCTGAAACTGCAAGAGCCAGAGGTTTAATATTTTGCATTTGCTATAAGCTTATAGCCCTCTACCAAATTTGTTCAAATGGTGACCCAGTGTGTGTTTTTAGCTCGACTGATCAGAGATCAGCAGAGCTTATGCCGTGGTGCGGCGTCCGTCGTCCGTCCGTCCGTCTGTCTGTCTGTCCGTCTGTCTGTCCGTCTGTTAGTAAACTTTTTTTTGTAGCGACTACTCCTCTGAAACTACTGAATGGATTTTCATGAAACTTTACAGAAATGTTGCCCATGAAGTCTAGTTGATCCTAGCAAAAATTCATGTTGATGTGAAATCCAAGATGGCCGCAAGATCTAAAAATAGGTTTTTAAAAAACAAGTTTGTAGCGACTACTTCTTGAAAACTATAAGTGATATTGATATGGGACTTTTACTAAAATAATCAGCATGACATGATGTTGGTCCTTGTCGAAAATCGTTTTGATTCGACGTTAAACATGGCTGCCAGCGGCCATCTTTGTTTACATAGAGTTATATAATGAAAACTTGTAGCGACTACTCCTCTGAAACTACTTGACGGATTTTCTTGAAACTTCACAGGAATGTTGCTCTTGATGTCTAATTGATCCTAGCAAAATTTCAGGTCGGCCAGAAATTCAAGATGGCCGCCACAGCTAAAAATAGATTTTCAAAATACAAGTTTGTAGAGACTACTTCTTGAAAACTATAAGTGATATTGATATGGGACTTTTTGTAAAATGATCAGCATGACTTGATAGTTATCAGAGTCAAACATTATTTTGATTCGACGTTAAACATGGCTGCCAGTGGCCATCTTTGTTTACATAGAGTTATATGATGAAAACTAGTAGCGACTACTCCTCCGAAACTACTTGACGGATTTTCATGAAACTTCACAGGATTGTTGCTCTTGATGTCTAATTGATCCTAGCAAAATTTCAGGTTGGCAGGAAATTCAAGATGGCTGCCATGGCTAAAAATAGATTTTCAAAATACAAGTTTGTAGAGACTACTTCTTGAAAACTATAAGTGATATTGATATGGGACTTTTTGTAAAATGATCAGCATGACATGATGTTAGTCCTTGAAAAAAATCGTTTTGATTCGATGTTAAACATGGCTGTCAGCAGCCATCTTTGTTTACATAGAGTTATATAATGAAAACTTGTAGCGACTATTTCTCTGAAACTACTTGACGGATTTTTATGAAACTTCACAGGAATGTTGCTCTTGATGTCTAATTGATCCTAGCAAAATTTCAGGTCGGCCGGAAATTCAAGATGGCCGCCACGGCTAAAAATAATTTTTCAAAAAACAAGTCTGTAGCGACTACTTCCTGAAATCAAAATCAATCAGTAGAGCTTCAAGGTCATTGACCTCTTGTTTTTTTTATTTTTAAGTGGTACCAAGAATTTACCATTTAAATTGCAAATTGTATGCTGTTTTCCTGTATTGGAGTTAAACAAATTTCTAATAAAATATATATATATATTATTTTTTTTTAAGAGGGGAATTTTTCACAGGAAAAGGGGGAAAAATATATACATTTAGGGGAGGGGAATGGGGCCGAATTTCAGCCACAAAAATGGCCAAACGAGTGCCCTGTTGTATAGGGAAAACTTAAAAAATCTTCTTCTCTGAAACCTCAAATCTCTCATATATTACATGTAGCTATCGGGTCACATTTGGCCCTGCCCAAGGTGTTACACTCTAGCATTTTCATTTTATATTTGATATTTCTCAAAATCAAACTTTGTCAGTGTCTTTATATGAATGTTGTTATACACAACAGAGCCAACATTTCTTGAACAATTTTAACCAAACTTGTACAGATTGTATATGCAGTGTCTGAAACGGCCGGTCGCCCACTCGCCAATGGCGATTAATACCTTGTCTGGGCGACCAAAAGTTGTTCAAAGTAAAGTTGTCACTGGCCCAACAAAAAACGTCTGGGCGACAGCCCAAAATCAGTAAAAAAAAATCATTTTAATCAATTATTTTCGGAGAACTGTCAACTACCGTCGTCACTTGGTAAAAGGTAGACAACTCTTTATTTCTCTTGCGACTTGTTAGTTACGAACGCAGCGATTGGTTCAAATAAACTATTGAACCAATGAAAGTGCATGTAACATATGATAACTGTGTAAAGTCAAAGAAAATGCAAGACGCATGGTCATTTCTTAAACGCACTAATGCTGCGGACTTTAAAAAGCAGTCAAAGTATGCGAAGTAAGTATTTTTTCTGTTAATCATAAATGTCGACATACGATGCTAGTCGGTAATTTCGATTGTGCGTCAAGTCTGCTTAAAATCAGCGGCGGATTCAGCAATTTGAAAGAGGGGGTGGGGGGGAGGGGGTCCAAGTCTATTAGTATTATCGGAGTCCAATTTTCTGCGTTTATTAAAGTACTTTAAAGAAAATATACTCATAGTTCCAAAAAGGGGGAATAGGTTCCGATCCCTGTATCCGCCAATTTGAAGGAATCAGAACTTTATGACAGCATGCAAATACCAGCACAGCAGTGAGATGATAACATTTTGCTGTAGTTTTTTGAATATGTTTCTGGATTACAAAATTGCTTAAGGTTTGTATTATTCTACTTTATATTTTTTCTATGTAGGCTAGAGATGTGTATGGTTCATGTCTTTATAAATGAATCTGTCCCACACATCTCTATTTTTCTCTCTCTATCCTCTCTGTTGGTCTTGGGTCAAGGGACTGGGGGTAAAAACAAATTTTTTAGGGGAAGTGCTGCCCATTTTTGGTTCGTTTTGGGAAAAAAGAGGAGGGGGGGGGTTGTTGCTGCAATCACGTTTTGCATTGAAACATTAGACTCTTCTTGGGAGCAACCATATGATTTCTATTTATAAAGAGGGGTGCCTAGCCACATGCCCTTTCCCATTAGACAAAAATTATGTTGTATACTTATATGGCAGTAAATATTTCATTTTAATTGCTTTTATCGTTAAAACCCAATTTTTTTTTTCACTAAGTTTGAAGGTGATGTATTATTCTGATGATGAGGAATACAGCAGTGAGGCGGGGGTGTGGCGGGCTATGTGCCTGGAAGGACTTATTGAAGAATAATGGACCAAAAAATAAAATGTTCTACCTGTTTATTCTCATTTTTCTTTACTTTGTTGACATAAAAAGTTAAAAAATATTTGGGCCTCCAATGTTCATTTTGGGCCAGTGACTCAAAATTTTTACTTGCCCCAAAAAAAATTTTCGGGCCAGCATTTGGCTGACCCTCATTTCAGGCACTGTATATGACCATAAGATTTCAAAGAAGTTTGATAATGTGCCAGTACTCAGGTGATCGATTTAGGGCCATCTTGGCCCTCTTGTTTAAATTGTTAGCATGGGTCAAGTGTTTAAGTTTCTATTGTGGGTGTTGTTGTTTTGTGGGTTTTTTTTTGCAATATTTTAAAAGAAGTACTGATGGGAATTTTATGACGACAACCCTTGATATAAAAGCCGTTTTAGCCAGTAGAGCGTCCACAGGCCCTCTTGGGCCTCTTGTTATTCAGTGAAATGTATACATGAAGACATGAGCATAGACCCAGATAAGTCTGTAGTAATACATTAGTGAGTTTAAAAAAAAAGAATTTTATTTTTTATTTGTAAATAATCTGATCAAGGGACATCCACTAGCGCATTAGGTTTTCTATATAGTATCTTATTTAATACATCTGGCCCATTTAGCTCAGTTGGGAGCTTGCTCGGCTATTTCGGTTTCGAATATTATTACCTGCGAGTGTAATTTTAGTGTGGGTTACGAGTTCAACCCCACGAAGAGTTACTTCCTTTTCTTGTACTGCTATTTGAATTCCGTCAAACAATGTTGGTTTTATTAGCTCTACTGATCAGAGATCAGCAGAGCTTATGCCGTGGTGCGGCGTCCGTCGTCCGTCCGTCCGTCTGTCCGTAAACTTTTATTTGTAGCGACTTCACAGCTGAAACTACTGGATGGATATTCATGAAACTTTACAGAAATGTTGCCCATAAAGTCTAGTTGATCCTAGCAAAAATTCATGTTGATGTGAAATCCAAGATGGCCGCCAAAGCTAAAAATAGAGTTTTAAAATACAAGTTGTAGCGACTTCTTCTTGAAAACTATAAGTGATATTGATATGGGACTTTTTCTAAAATGATCAGCATGACATGATGTTGATCCTAGTCAAAAATCGTTTTGATTCAACGTTAAACATGGCTGCCAGCGGCCATCTTTGTTTACATAGAGTTATATAGTAAAAATTTGTAGCGACTACTTCTCTGAAACTACTTGGCGGATTGTCATGAAACTTTACAGGAATGTTGCTCTTGATGTCTCATTGATCCTAGAAAAAATTCAGGTCGGCCGGAAATTGAAGATGGCCGTCGCAGCTAAAAATAGATTTTTAAAAAATAAGTTTGTAGCGACTACTTCTTGAAAACTATAAGTGATATTGATATGGGACTTTTTCTAAAATGATCAGCATTACATGATGTTGATCCTAGTCAAAAATCGTTTTGATTCAACGTTAAACATGGCTGCCAGCGGCCATCTTTGTTTACATAGAGTTATATAGTAAAAACTTGTAGCGACTACTCCTCTGAAACTACTTGGCGGATTGTCATGAAACTTTACAGGAATGTTGCTCTTGATGTCTAATTGATCCTATCAAAATTTCAGGTCGGCCGGAAATTCAAGATGGCCGTCACAGCTAAAAATAGATTTTTAAAAAATAAGTTTGTAGCGACTACTTCTTGAAAACTATAAGTGATATTGATATGGGACTTTTTCTAAAATGATCAGCATGACATGATGTAGATCCTTGTGGAAAATTATTTTGATTCGACGTTAAACATGGCTGCCAGTGGCCATCTTTGGTTACATAGAGTTATATAGTAAAAACTTGTAGCGATTACTCCTCTGAAACTACTTGATGGATGTTCATGAAACTTCACAGGAATGTTGCTCTTGATGTCTAGTTGATCCTAGAAAAATTTCAGGTCGGCCGGAAATTCAAGATGGCCGCCACAGCTAAAAATAGATTTAAAATAAATAAGTTTGTAGCGACTTCTTCTTCAAAACAATAAGAGATATTGATATGGGACTTTTTCTAAAATGATCAGTATGACATGATGTTGGTCCATGTCGAAAATCGTTTTGATTTGACCTTAAACATGGCTGCTTTGTTTACATAGAGTTATATAATGAAACTTGTAGAGACTACTTCTTTGAAACTACCTGACGGATTTTCATGAAACTTCAGAGGAATGTTGCTCTTAATGTCTCATTGATCTTAGCAAAATTTCAGGTCGGCCCGAAATTCAAGATGGCCACCACGGTTAAAAATAGATTTTCAAAAAACAAGTCTGTAGCGACTACTTCCTGAAATCAAAATCAATCAGTAGAGCTTCAAGGTCATTGACCTCTTGTTTAGTAAATATTCAGTAATGGTTGGTGTGTTATGTTGTCAAGATTACATAATTATTTTGTGTTTTATAAGCTAAAAGTTACGGATATTGTCCCTTTAATACAATGTATATTTTAAGCAGTCAATATATTTTATTTTTTACATTTTATGTATATGAAAACATTGTATATCTTGTAATGAATATTTTAAGAATAAATATTATACATGCAATAGTTTAAAGGGGTTGATGCCATTTGTATGGCTAAATATTACTTGGAACTCGTTGTTTTGGCAAAGGACGACGAGCTTGATCAATGTAATTGTATGACTATTACTTTTCATTGTATTTGTGTTATTTTTATAGCTTTTGATGGAATTCCTATCTTGTCATTCAGTTTCATCTTGTGTGGATGATTTTTTTGCGCGAAAACGACGTCGACGTCGGATGTCGTCATTAAAAATATCAAGCGATTTTCTAAAGTTTGTTTACCATTCGATAACGTTAAAAACAGTGGGTGAGTGACCATTTCAATTATTTTATCAATTTCTGCCATAAAAGGGTGGGGAAAAAAACACATATTAACCATGTGTAATACAAGGCTACCGAAATTTCAAAATTCAAAATTTCAAAATTTCAAAATTCCAAAAATTCATCATTTCAAAAATCAAAAAATTCAAAATTCAAAATTTCAAAATTCAAAATTCAAAAATTTCAAAATTCAGAATTCAAAATTATAAAATTCAAAACTCCAAAATTCAAAATTCAAAAATTTCAAAATTCAAAATTTCAATATTCAAAATTCAAAATTCAAAATTTCAAAAATTCTAAATTCAAAAATTCAAATTCAAAATTTCAAAATTTCAAAATTCATGTGATAAAAAGGACCTGACACTCGTCATTTCATACAAAATTTTATTAAACTCAGAGGCTCGCTTAATAACAAATTCCTGAACTCGTTTAATAAAATTTTGTATGAAATGACAACTCATGTCAGATCCTCTATATATAGTATTGAGTTACATATTGGTATGTTGTAATATGTTATTAGCTCTACTGATCAGAGATCAGCAGAGCTTATGCCGTGGTGCGGCGTCCGTCGTCCGTCCGTCTGTCTGTCCGTCCGTCTGTCCGTCCGTTAACTTTTATTTGTAGCGACTACTCCTCTGAAACTACTGGATGGATATTCATAAAACTTTACAGAAATGTTGCCCATGAAGTCTAGTTGATCCTAGCAAAAATTCATGTTGATGTGAAATCCAAGATGGCCGCCAAAGCTAAAAATAGATTTTTTAAATTCAAGTTTGTAGCGACTACTTCTTGAAAACTATAAGTGATATTGATATGGGACTTTTTCTTAAATGATCAGCATGTTGGTCCTTGTCGAAAATCGGTTTGATTCGACGTTAAACATGGCTGCCAGCGGCCATCTTTGTTTACATAGAGTTATATAATGAAAACTTGTAGCGACTACTCCTCTGAAACTACTTGACGGATTTTCATGAAACTTCACAGGAATGTTGCTCTTGATGTCTTAATGATCCTAGCAAAATTTCAGGTCGGCCGGAAATTCAAGATGGCCGCCACGGCTAAAAAAAATAATTCAAAATACAAGTTTGTAGCGACTACTTCTTGAAAACTATAAGTGATATTGATATGGGACTTTTTCTAAAATGATCAGCATGACATGATGTTGGTCCTTATCAAAAATCGTTTTGATTCGACGTTAAACGTGGCTGCCAGCGGCCATCTTTGTTTACATAGAGTTATATAGTAAAAACTTGTAGCGACTACTCCTCTGAAACTACTTGGCGGATTTTCATGAAACTTTACAGGAATGTTGCTCTGAATGTCTAATTGATCCTAGCAAAATTTCAGATCGGCCAGAAATTCAAGATGGCTGCCACAGTTAAAAATAGATTTTTAAAAAATAAGTTTGTAGCAACTACTTCTTGAAAATTATAAGTGATATTGATATGGGACTTTTTCTAAAATGATCAGCATGACATGATGGTTATCCGAATCGAACATTATTTTGATTCGCCATTAAACATGGCTGCCAGTGGCCATCTTTGTTTACATAGAGTTATATAATGAAAACTTGTAGCGACTACTCCTCTGAAACTACTTGACGGATTTTCATGAAACTTCACAGAAATGTTGCTCTTGATGTCTTATTGATTCTAGCAAAATTTCAGGTCGGCCGGAAATTCAAGATGGCCGCCATGGCTGAAAATAGATTTTCAAAATACAAGTTTGTAGCGACTACCTCTTGAAAACTATAAGTGATATTGATATGGGACTTTTTCTAAAGACATGATGTTGGTCCTTGTCGAAAATTGTTTTGATTCGACGTTAAACATGGCTGCCAGCGGCCATCTTTGTTTACATAGAGTTATATAATGAAAACTTGTAGCGACTACTCCTCTGAAACTACTTGACGGATTTTCATGAAACTTCACACGAATGTTGCTCTTGATGTCTAATTGATCCTAGCAAAATTTCAGGTCGGCCGAAAATTCAAGATGGCCGCCAAGGCTAAAAATAGATTTTTAAAAAATAAGTTTGTAGCGACTACTTCTTGAAAACTATAAGAGATATTGATATGGGACTTTTTCTAATATGATCAGCATGACATGATGTTGGTCCTTGTCGAAAATCGTTTTGATTCGACGTTAAAATGGCTGCCAGTGGCCATCTTTGTTTACATAGAGTTATATAATGAAAACTTGTAGCGATTACTCCTCTGAAACTACTTTACGGATTTTCATAAAACTTCACAGGAATGTTGCTCTTGATGTCTTATTGATCCTAGCAAAATTTCAGGTCAGCCGGAAAATCAAGATGGCCGCCACGGCTAAAAATAGATTTAAAAAAAATAAGATTGTAGCGACGACTTCTTGAAAACTATAAGAGATATTGATATGGGACTTTTTCTAAAATGATCAGCATGACATGATGGTTATCCGAGTTGAACATTATTTTGATTCGACGTTAAACATGGCTGCCAGTGGCCATCTTTGTTTACATAGAGTTATATAATGAAAACTTGTAGCGACTACTCCTCTGAAAGTACTTGACGGATTTTCATGAAACTTCACAGAAATGTTGCTCTTGATGTCTAATTGATCCTAGCAAAATTTCAGGTCGGCCGGAAATTCAAGATGGCCGCCACGGCTAAAAATAGTTTTTCAAAAATCAAGTTTGTAGTCACTACTTCCTGAAATCAAAATCAATCAGTAGAGCTTCAAGGTCATTGACCTCTTGTATATTTTTATACTGAAATGTTATATGTTGGTATATTGTATTGTGTTTTATATTGGTATATTGTAATGTGTTTGTATATTGTAGGATTATAACCAAGACGATGATACCATGCTGCAGGCGGCCCTCAAAGCATCCTTGGAGGAATCCTGAAATAAAGGTGCAGCACACCACAGCTGGGAAACGTGAAGAACAACAGTACTATAATGTGTACCATACAGTTACACCATGGTTACATAATGCTTATAATATGTGTTGAAAAATAGACCCAACTTTTATTCAACAATTGCGTAATTTGACTCATTACTATGCATAAAGTGAAGTTTTTGTTATGTATATGAGTGTGACATATTCCATGTGTACACGGCTCACTGACCTATTGCCAGAGCTATATAAAGCCTTGCTGTGCTTTTCTGACTATAATTATGTTACTTGTCATTCTAATATTGTTTGTTAGTGGGACCTAGAATGTGTGTGATAAGTGCTGCACCTTTGCTCATTTATATCAAAACGGCACTCATACTTGGCCCTTTGTCACTGAATTATTTAGAAACAGAAGACTTTGAAGTGCAGAAAGTGTCAAACCATAATTCTTCATGTACTGCATGAAGGGCCACTTCACTGCGCCTCTGGCAAAATTTCCAGATAAGATAAAAATGGTATATAGTGTATTACTAAAAAACATATTTGTTTAAACCACCCTCAGCTTATTTTGGCCCAGTTGTTTCAGTTGGCCACGTAAAATGTTCACTGCACTATAGTAAAGTATATTCTGTATATCCATGTTTAAAATGGTGAATCTTGAAATGCCAGATCATGATGAATGGTAAATCTCTGAATACTTTATTAGTATAACTGTATGAAAGCAATACTGTAATATTATATAATATTTTGAATCGTAAATACTACTACATTTTTATGTACTTTTGGTCGTTACTTTTGTTCAAGGATTGCTAGACAGAATTCAAGGTTTTAAGATTAGTAAGGTGCAATCATCCTATTATTTATTTCTTGATAAACATGTAGCTATGCAGAGTCATTTATGGTCATTTTAGATAATATACTCTACAGTATTGTCATACTGCAAAGACAATTCTCGGGATTTTATTGATCAATGGGCCGTAGACATGACCCCATGTCTACGTCTCGGGACGTGAACATAGGACAATTTCCCCTGTAGGTACCCCATACTTGCAATACACAAAAACAAAATGGCAACGATAACGTTGCCGATTCGTTTTTGAAACCGCCGATTGTTTCCTTTCTATTGCTTTTCTGCGTTCCATTGCATGTAATGGTCTCAAATAATCGTAAGTATATATTTTTTTGCAATTTTACTGATAATAAAACATTAACATATTTATAAAATACGTTTATTTTATGAAAAATCCGCCAAATATAACGACGTTAGAGCAATGACGTCACGAAAATAAATCTAGTTAGAGGCACGTTACGGGGAAATTGGCTCAATAAAAATGAAAACGTGTTTTTGGCTGGGTTTTTATCTTAAATAAATGGTAACAACTTTGAAGTATGACAAATTCGTAATTAGGATTCTTGACAGGGAACATGGGATCACATTTCCTAACAGCTCAGGTGAATATAATTTCCAGGCAGAGAATGTGAGCCCATGTCCCCTGTCAAGAATCCTTATAACTAATAATAACACTGGTGACTATTTACTGGCATCAGACCAGTTTCTGCTGTTTTTCGTTTATTGTATTTTTTAACGGACGGAGTAAAAATTCAACTTGATATGTTGAAGTCAACATGTCAACCATGTCATCGAGTCATCTGATAAAATAAATAAAAAAACGGACTATAACTTACAGTGTCTATAGAAATATTACCAATCGTAGCGGCCGTATTTGTCCACCTCGCTAGAATTTCCCGCCGGCTGGACTATTCTCGTTATTTGACCCCATTGTCATTAACTATTTTAGTTCTTTTGAGTTCCTTGGTAAGATTATTGGTAAGAAATATTTAAAATACATATATATATCCATTAAAGGAATACACGGCAACTTGCAGTGTCCCGTTATTTTCTCTACATGTATTCTTACAATCATCAATATTAATTATTAGAATATTTCATTAATTTGAATCTTGATAAAACTGTCATATTGTGGTGTGTCCCTTCAGATTTATTTAATTTTTTCTTTTTTGTTGAGATATTTGTTAGTAAGATTAAATAATTATTCAAGGCGAGACTGATCAAGTCAAGCAACATACCTGGTGCTTGTTGACAAATCCAAGGTTCATGGATTTTGACTGGAACTTGGCTTTAGGTGGACCAATGATGGCGACATCGAGGGGCTGTAATATGTGGGTGGTATGTGGGTGTAACCCCGTTCTCCATTGCCAGTTTTGCAACGTTCAAGTTGATGTGACTGTCATGGTTATCCATAACCAAGAGGACTGGTCTTTGTCACAATTGGGAATAAATAGGTCCCAAAACCATATATAGAACAGGTCGCTATCCATGTAGCCAGTTTCCGAATATGCAAACATCCAATTTCCTTGACATGTGCATATACAATTAAAAATCAAACATATATGAAATAATTGTAAATTTAGCACCAGGCCCAATGGACCTATAAGTCACTATCTATAAATAATATATTAAGAGAAAATCACATGATATAAATATCAATATTTAAAAATCAATCTGTATGCGGTGTGTGGCAGGCACCGCTCTCCCATCTCCAAAAACACACTGGTTAGTGGTGATGTGACCAGCTGATGTCAACATCTGTTGGTAGGAGGCATGGCTGCCTTTCACGCTTAACGCTTTCTGCTTTGTATTTTCTTTCCCACTCCACCCCGTTTTGTCCCAGTTGAAAATTCTACCTAGTTGCCGCTTAAGTCCAAGTCTCTTAACCTCACGCTCTAATAAGTCTAAGTATTGCTTCATTACATGTTGGTTTGCCATATGTGACCTACTACGCTCCTGTTGTTCTACCTGTCGCTCCGTTAGCTCTTAATATCGCTTGAAAAACGTCCCATCTCTCTCCCTCTTCTTTTTACATGCTGATACATTTTATTGATTTTAATGTTCTTTTGTTTTTTTGAGTAGTTCTTGTTTTGAGTAGTTCTTGTAGTTGGACCAAACTTCCAAGATGGATGTAAAATATGAAGGCTTTCATGCTTAATTATGCGCGAGGCAGAAACTAGTACGCGACGGGAAATGGTCTGACGCCAGTATAATGTGAATGTTTATGTATTTATTTTTGTGCTGTACAATACACCAACATCATTGTGATATTTATGTATAATTGTGATATTAACTTTAAATAGATTTGTTTTTTGGATGGTTAAATGCATTCTTACATCTCAAGTAACAGTTCCCCAGACACACTTCTCAGGTGTAACAATGGTCCTACGGGCCCTCCTAAGTGTTTTCCTAGACACACTCACTTCTCAGGTGTAACAATGGGTCTATGGGCCCTCCTCAGTGGTTCCCCAGACACACTCGCTTCTCAGGTGTAACACTGCTCCTATGGGCCCTCAGTGTTTCCCAAGACACACTCACTTCTCAAGTGTTACAATGGTCCTCCGGGCTCAGCTCGGTCATTCCCCCGGCACACCCACTTCTCAAGTGTTGCAATGGTCCTCCATGCCCACCTCAGTGGTTCCCCAGACACACCCACTTCTGTGTTGCAATGGTCCTCCATGCCTACCTCAGTGGTTCCCCAGATACACCCACTTCTCCAGTGTTACAGTGGTCCTACTGGCCCACCTCAGTGGTTCCCCAGACACAGTCACTTCTCAAGTGTTACAATGGTCCTCCATGCCCACCTCAGTGGTTCCCCAGACACAGTCACTTCTAACATGTTACAATGGTCCTCCATGCCCACCTCAGTGGTTCCCCAGACACACTCACTTCTCAAGTGTTACAATGGTCCTCCATGCCCACCTCAGTGGTTCCCCAGACACAGTCACTTCTAACATGTTACAATGGTCCTCCATGCCCACCTCAGTGGTTCCCCAGACACACTCATTTCTCAAGTGTTACAATGGTCCTCCATACCCACCTCAGTGGTTCCCCAGACACACTCACTTCTCAAGCGTTACAATGGTCCTCCATGCCCACCTCAATGGTTCCCCAGACACACTCACTTCTCAAGTGTTACAATGGTCCTCCATGCCCACCTCAGTGGTTCCCCAGACACACTCACTTCTCAAGTGTTACAATGGTCCTCCATGCCCACCTCAATGGTTCCCCAGACACACTCACTTCTCAAGTGTTACAATGGTCCTCCTTGCCCACCTCAATGGTTTCCCAGACACACTCCTCAAGAGTTACAATGGTCCTCCATGCCCACCTCAATGGTTCCCCAGACACACTCACTTCTCAAGTGTTACAATGGTCCTTCATGCCCACCTCAGTGGTTCTCCAGACACACTCACTTCTCAAGCGTTACAATGGTCCTGCTGGCCCACCTCAGTGGTTCCCCAGACACACCCACTTCTCCAGTGTTACAATGGTCCTCCTAGCCTACCTCAGTGGTTAAAAACTTGAGAAATGAGTGTGCCTGGGGAACCACTCGGAAAGGCCTGGAGGACCATTGTAAAGAGAAAGCTTTAATGTCATTATTTATATCCTCGTGTAATGTTATTATTCTGTTTCAATATATATTTAGATTTAGATCACTAACAGAAAATATTTCAACTTTAAACTGTATTGTAAACTCACAGAAATTATTTGGTGTTAAGGATGCCAAAACAATTAACATGTCGCCAGTACTTAGATATCTCTGCCCTATTGTTGATGTCGGAGTATGTTGACATGTCAATAGGTTATATTCTAATACAGCTGCACATGCTTTATTATACTGTTGCACATGGTATTGTTTGTCGGAGGTATAGTATTGGTTTGATTGGTTAAAATGGATAAATGATCGACAACTGGCGACATGTTAATTACACATCAGATATAAATCAATTATAAAGCCATAATTCTTTCGGACACAACTTTTGAAGGATACATCTCTGACTGGTCAACTACTCAAATTTATTGCCACTTTGTTATAATAAAAAAAAATCGCCAAGAAAAAAGGATACCGTGTTGATGCTCTGACAACCCCTTGAAGGAATTCAGTGAAATTGACACATGTATTCACTGTCATGAAAGGAACTCATCTAATTATAGAGACAAGTGTCATAACTTGTGTCATGCATTAAAACACAAGTATGCCCCTTAGGGTATTTAAACATGCAGGCAAACAATCTTTGTTATTGAATGTTCTGAAAAACTTGAAAAATGGTGTAAGATTTATCTAAATTGAATAATGAACTTGGTAAAGAAAGAAGATATGACCATATGAAGGTAGCCTCGATCACCCTGCCCGCTTCTGATTTCTTCGCTATGCTACGCGGATTCAGAACCAGGGCCTGTGGGGAAAAGGATGTTTGAAATTGCCCCTCACATTGAGGCCCATCACATTGAGGGCAATTTTAGCGAGACTGAGATTTTATGAGACTTTAAAGATAATTTAATATTAATTTCTTAATTTTTAACTTGTGAGAAGCAGCGAGTGACGTCAAAAAATGTAACTGTTGCATCAACAACTGACGTTTACGTTTATTTACAACATGACGTCATGCAAACGTTGACCTCATGTGCGTGAAAGGTGGTTTATTTGGCCTAATCTGACCAGACCGATATCTGCAAGTAAGACATATACATGATACGGTCTTGACAGGCCGAGACTAATTTAACGGTTGTTCTAAAATGGATATGGGAGCTGCCATTTTGAGAAATATGACGTCATAGTTCTAAATTACTATATATGGCATATTGGTAAATATCATTTTTAAAGCAAAGAAAATTACTGCATATGAATGAAAAATCCTTTACTGGCCATATAATGCATTATATATTAATTGGAAATATAGAACTGTGATGTCATAGTTCTCAAAATAGCAACTTCCATATCTGTTTCAAAAGAACCTTCAAATGATAATATCTTCTTTGTTTATCATCCATTTTTAGCCAGTAGGGCTTATGCCATGATCTTTTGTCCATCATCTGTTAACTTTTTGATGTCCACACTCTAGCACCTTCGTTTTCATGCGAACTTTACCAAACTTTACCAGATTATTATTATTGAAGAAGGGCTGTGAAAGAAAACACAATATAAATAGTTTATATTTATTGGAATAAACTGGCAATGGCTTCAGCATAATATAACAAGAAACATAATTTGCATATCAAATGTGCAGTCACGATACTTATGAACAATTTTGATAAATGGTCATAGCTCAGACCAAGTTTTGAAGTGAATGAAAGCTGTACTCAGTGAACCCTGGGTTCAGATGTTCACAAAGCCAGATATTTAAAATTTAGTTGCTTTCCTTCAAATGTTTTCGTAAAATAATTTCTACACACTGCTGTGACCGCGACATACTGCCAAAACTACTGCATAGCCAACGCTGAAGCCACGATGATAAAAACTTGATTCTTTAAGACATGTAACCGTCCGTGTAAAACCAGCCACCATTTCTAGGATAATATACCTGAAATATATAAACAAAACAAAGCAAAACAGATCTGGCATAATGCATAGTCATTAAACTGGGGGTATGGGCGAGTGGGTATTTTTTATAAAAGACCGAGATACATGCTTATAGTTTTGATTTTAGTCTCCCGTATTTATACACAACCAGCTGTCTACTCATGACATGGAACAGTCTGGATATACGGTAAAGCATACAAATTACTCCATTGTGAAATTAACAAAATCCAGGAAGGCCACAAACTCAAGTAAATTATCAACCCACTTAAATAAAAGGATTTATGTCGATAATCGACAAATCCCAATATCAACAATATTCCTTTGTTAAGATGAAGATGCGTTAATTTTCATGAACATGGGTGAAATACTTTTCAAGTTATGGTCAGTTATGAGCTTGGTTAGGTTGCAGGTTAAACAGGCGTCACAAAAACTGATATAGCTCTCATATATTATGGTCCCCTACAAAGTTTGTTTAAATGGTGACATGTATTCACCAACAAAAGAGGAACTTGAAGAGACAAGTGCCAGTAAATCGGTAACGCAATTCAAGCAGCATTTATACCCTTTTTCAATTTAGTTCTTTTGTATTGAATTTTCATTATATCTCAGGATCCATTAAAAATAATTCAATGAAACTTCACACATGTAATGAGTTTACTGTCATGAGAATAACTCGGTTGCACAATTAAGCAGAAGTATGCCCCTTTTACAACTTAATATTCAATAAATAAAGAAGGCCTTGAAAGTTGAGCACGCTGTTCTCCAACAGCTTGTTCTGATGGTGACAGATCTTGCAACCATCATTAGAGTGTTTCTGGAGCATAACTAAATATAGCTCAAGAGACTTCCTTATAGCAAAAGACCATGTATTTAAATCACTTTCTTCTTTGTAGGCGTATCTTTATTTTTTAACTTCATATTCACCAGCTCTTGGCAAAATTGGGAATTTAAGCGATCAAATTTATTGCAGGATATCATTTACTTTATAGACATCGAGCAGTACACATCGAATCTGTACACAGATAACATTATGATTTACAAGAAAAAAATGTTAGCCTCTTTCGTGACTCAAACACACAACCTTCTAATTTACTGTCCAACGTTCTAAAACCTTCCTGTTACCAATAAAACTGCAGGGTCAGTGGTTCAAATCCCATTCCGGACAACTCTTGTTAGCTCATTACAGATCAGCAGAGCTTATGCCATGATGCGGCGTCTGTCAGTCCGTCCGTAAACTTTTTTTGTAGCGACTATTCTGAAACTACTGCATGGATTTTCAAGAAACTTTAATACAGGAATGTTGCCCATAATTTCTAGTTGAACCTTGCAATAATTCATGTTGTCACTTGATTTGAAATCCAGAATGGCCATCGAAGCTAAAAACAGATTGATTTGGAACCTTTACCAAAATAACTGGCATGAAATGTAGATGTTCTTAACCAAATTTCATTTCGATTCGATGTCAAACATGGGCCATTGGCTGCCAGCGGCCATCTTTGTTTACATAGTTATATAGAATTGTTTACATAGTTATATAGAAAAAACTTGTGGCGACTACTGCTCTGAAATTACTTGACAGATTTTCACGACACTTCACAGGAATATTGCTCTCGATGTCTAGTTGATCCCAATCTCTACCCAGAGTCATTTGACTCTGTCAACGTCAAAGAAAGTAGGGCAAACTGTTAGGTCACGTGATTATTCAAAGAGTTATGACGATGTTTATAATACATCTTTTTGCGTGATCCGCAAAATAAAATATAGACCTATATTCAATATTTTCAAATTGTCTTTCTATAAAAAAAATTTTTTAGTAATTTTCTGCTATCGAGCTTTGGTTTGAAATGTTTACATATGCGTATCGACCGAGTACATATTATTTTTGTAGTAAAAAAATAGTCTCGATTACAACTGTTTTCATGCATTATTTCAAATCTTGAAACATCTAATTTGCAGATATTCTGAAAATTATATTTACACGAGAAATAAATAAGTTTCAGGCAAAAATATTCCAATTGAACAGGTTTTACCAAAATCTTGTAATTTAGTTGTATGCAGAGGTATATGTGAGTGCAAGGAACGATAATTCTGTGGAGATTGAGTTGATCGTAGCGTAAATTCAGGTTGGCCGGATATTCAAGATTTTTGTGGCAACTGCCTCTCAAAAACTATAAGTGATACTGATTTGGAACCTTTACCAAATTCATTTCAATTTGATGTCAAACATGGCCACCAGCAGCCATCTTTTAGAGACCTGATAATATCTAGGAAAAACTTGTGGCGACTACTCTGAAACTACTTGGATTTTCATGAAACTTTACAGGAATGTTACTCATGTTACAAAACTGATTTTCATTCGAGAAATATTATTTACTCTGACAACTGTAACGGCTGCTTGGACTTTAAATAAGCCTATTCCAAACATGGCCACATGTTCAATGATTAACAAACACTGCCCTTCAAATATTGACAAACATATAAAAAGTTATGATAGCTGTTCAGATCTTCAGCAGAGCATTACAAGGTCATGGACCTCTTGTTTTTATGAAATATTGCTAGATAAAATGTGATACGTTACGGGTTCTTTTTTCTTTAATTGGGAGCTTAGGGCCCTTGTTGGATCAGTTTTACATAGGGTTATAGGGAAGAACTTCAAAAATCAAAATTGTGTATTTTATTTGATTTTTTCCTCCTGTTCGATCGGCTACATCTTTTTTTAAATATTGTTGAACATTTGGATTATGACTTCGCATTTTCTTTGTCAGGTCGGAAATCAAAGTATTAATTTAGTCTCTTTAATATACATGTTTACAAACACAATTTAATGCATACCATTGAACACCACAATACCTATTTCGCTCTACTAGGCATTGAGTTCATAAACCTTTCTTGAGAATATTCTTAGTCTTGACCTATGTCAGGGAAAAATATGTCTATTATTCTTGCAACTATGAAAGATAAACATTCAATAAGTTCAAGTTTATATATTACATTTTGTTTTGATTTGAAGTGTGTTTAATAGCAAATGTGTGATAATTTCTGTAAAATACATACTCAAAAATATATTAATCTGACAGTCAAACCAATTCTCAGGAGTGGAAGGTATTTTCAAGAACGGTTTGTGAATTTGAGATAACATGTAGGCAGTTTTAACATAAAGCGGAGGTTGGTTACATTTATATGCAAAACAACTTGAAAAAAAATCAATATAAAAAATGAAGCAATACGTTTAATATTAATGTTACGAGAAAAAAAATGTTTTATGAAGAAAAAAAATCTGAAATTTTCTAAAAAAAAATTATCGTCTCCTCATTTTATCCATTTTTAGCTCTACTGATCAGAGATCAGCAGAGCTTATGCCGTGGTGCGTCGTCTGTCCGTCCGTCTGTAAACTTTTTTTTGTAGCGACTACTCCTCTGAAACTACTGAATGGATTTTCATGAAACTTTACAGAAATGTTGCCCATAAGTCTAGTTGATCCTAGCGAAAATTCATGTTGATGTGAAATCCAAAATGACCACCAAATCTAAAAACAAGCTTGTAACGACTACTTCTTGAAAACTCTAAGTGATATTGATATGGGACTTTTTCTAAAATTATCAGCATGACATGATTTTGGTCATTGTCGAAAATTGTTTTGATTCGACGTTAAACATGGCTGCCAGCGGCCATCTTTGTTTACATAGAGTTGTTTAGTAAAAACTTGTAGCGACTACTCCTCTGAAACTACTCAACGGATTTCCATGAAACTTCACAGGAATGTTGCTCTTGATGTCTAAATGATCCTAGCAACATTTCAGGTTGGTCAGAAATTAAAATGGCCACCACAGCTAAAATTAGATTTCAAAAAACAAGTTTGTAGCAAGTACTTCTTGAAAACTATAAGTGATATTGATATGGGACATTTTCTAAAATGATCAGTACGGAATGATGTTGATCCTTGTCGAAAATTATTTTGATGCGATGTTAAACATGGCCGCCAGCCGCCATCTTTGTTAACATAGAGCTACTCCTCTGAAACTACTTGACGGATTTTCATGAAACTTCACAGGAATGTTGCTCTTGATGTCTAATTGATCCTAGCAAAATTTCAGGTCGGCCGGAAATTCAAGACGGCCGCCACGGCTAAAAATAAATTTTCAAAAAACAAGTTTGTAGCGACTACTTCTTGAAAACTATAAGTGATATTGATATGCATCTTTCCCTAATATGATCAGTATGACATGATGTTGATCCTTGTCGAAAATTATTTTGATTCGACATTAAACATGGCTGCCAGTGGCCATCTTTGTTCACATAGTTATATTATGAAAACTTGTAGGACTACTCCTCTGAAACTGCTCGACGGATTTTCATGAAACTTCACAGGAATGTTGCTCTTGATGTCTAATTGATCCTAGCAAAACTTCAGGTCGGCCGGAAATTCAAGATGGACGCCCGGCTAAAAATAGTTTTTCAAAAAACAAGTTTGTAGCGACTACTTCTTGAAAACTATAAGTGATATTGATATGGGACGTTTTCTAAAATGATCAGCATGACATGATGTTGGTCCTGTCGAAAGTCGTTTTGATTTGACATTAAACATGGCTGTCAGCGGCCATCTTTGTTTACATAGAGCCCCGTGTGGTTCCCGGGGGTCCCCGTTTGGTCACGGGGCAAAGAATAGGGCCACTGCAGATCCCTTAGCGTGATGCGCGTCAGATTCCCGCCAAAACGAATTTGCATTCAAAATCAAAGTTATCTTCAACATTTTGCAATGTCATTTAGCGGATTTGCTCCATCTATGGTTTATTTACGTGAAAGCAGTGATAAAACCTTCATCTGTATTGTAAATAACAAACATGCAACGCAAATCATACATCAACACGTATGGCAAGCGGCCATAATGTTTATGTAGCAACAGCTTAGCAACAGTGCACTATTTTCTGTGCCGTTGCCTTCCGGCTAACAGAATATGAAGATTTTGAACATATCGAATCGCCGTGATACACACTAGGCGGGATCCCGAGGAATGACGGGATTGGCCGAGCGTTCACGATTGACATAGAGTTATATAATGAAAACTTGTAGCGACTACTCCTCTGAAACTAGACGGATTTTCATGAAACTTCACAGGAATTCTGATCTAGCTATCAAAAACCTATCGGTAGAGCTTCAAGGTCATTGACCTCTTGTTTGGCTTATCCAGCCAAAAAAAGAAAAAATCAATTCTGTGCGTAGAAAATCCAGGCTTATAGTTTGGCGATCTCGTCTGTCCGTCTGTGTATCCGTCCGTCCGAGTTTTGACATTTTCGTTAAAAGTTTTTGTTTTTTCATTTCTCAAAAATGAATAGTCGAAAAGCTTTGAAACTTAGCACACATGTTCAATATCATTACAACTGTTATATGACAAGAACCATAACTATGTAATGTATTTTACCTGAACTATCCCCCCTTTTCACACAGACTTTTCAGTTAAAATGTTAAATTCGCAATCTGCGGCGTTCACACCACTGTTGGTGCTTCACCTTTTTTCTTTCTTTCTTCTTTTTACGTTTAACGAAGTTTGAGTTTGCCACTGGACTCCCATATAAATGAAACGTTCCTATGTCAGTGTACCGGTAACTAGGAGTCTGAGGCTGTGCCGGTCATCCGGTTTGGTCTGATGCTACGGAGTAGTTCAGATTTGAAGGTGAGGAAAACACGGTTTGGAAACTTTACCTTTCTTCTGCTTCAGTCGGTCCTATCATTTCACTATTTTTGTTTTTCTACCACCGACAGAAACATTATGGTCACGTACGACACTCAGTCTCTTAAAATGTAGATGAAGAAACTAATAAGTATATTGAGCACAGCTAGTGCTAAACATCAAGAACGGTGAATCAAATCAATGTCTTTTCTACATAGCATTTGATGAATCTGGTGCATTTTCAGAATATATTGATGAAAAATGTCGGACCCGGTGTCCTCCACCCACAGATTGACTCAACTAAATTTATTTAACTAATGTTCTGAAAATGGACCACCATTGATTAAATGTCAAGTAGGAAACAACAAATTCCTGTTTTAAAAACATTGTACTTTTCTCAAAAAAAAATCATCATAATGATTAGACAATATGTATGAATCAATTTAACACACGTTGAAGGCAAGACGTATATTCGAATAAAAAAGCTTAAATCATATATATACATTTTTTCGTAACGACAACGTTGAAACATTGGTAGGGATCCGTAACGAAGCTGGTTAATGTACATGTTGTTCGGCAAGAAAGTATACGCATCACAGTTTATGTATATATCTTGCATACACTGATATAGTAGGAAGTCCGACCGAGTACAGCTTTTAGGACGGTTGGTGATTCAGCCAATGTCGATCCAGACTGGATCATGACTAGATAGCCGTTCGAAGTTCGTTCCATGCCATATCTGTCTGGGAACGAATTGAAATTTGTTGGGGATCGGGGGTGGTATGTCACAATTCATAAGACACGTACAGTTCGACTTGCACTAGACGTGAGAATCATGGCTCTTACGGTGGTGTGTACCTACCATAAATATGGTATAGGTACACATCATAAGAGCTACGATTCTCGCAGCTAGACTTGCACATACCGGTGCACATACCGCAAAGTCAGGCATGAACTGTGCTTGCCCTATAGGTTTAACCTATTTCAAATTATGTGACTTTTTCTAAAATGAACAGCATGACATGATGTTGGTCCTTGTCGAAAATCATTTCGATTCGACATTAAACATGACTGCCAGCGGCCATCTTTGTTTACATAGAGTTATGTAGTAAAAACTTGTAGCTACTACTCCTCTGAACGAAATTTCACTGGAATATTGCTCTTGGTGTCTAGTTGATCCTAGCAAAATTTCAGGTCGGCCGGAAATTCAAGATGGCCGCCACTGCTAAAAATAGGTTTTTAAAAGACAAGTTTGTAGCGACTACTTCTTGAAAACTGTAAGTGATATCGATATGGAACTTTTTCTAAAATGATCAGCATGACATGATGTTGGTCCTTGTCTAAAAATCATTTTGATTTGACATTAAATATGGCTGTCAGCGGCCATCTTTGTTTACATAGAGTTATATAGTAAATACTTGTAGCGACTTCTCCTCTGAAACTACTTGAAGGATTTTCATGAAACTTAACAGATGTGTAGTTGATCGTAACAAATTTCAGGTCGGCCGGAAATTCAAGATGGCCGCCCTGGCTAAAAAAAAATTAGAAACAAATTTGTAGTGACTACTTCTTGAAAACTATAAGTGATATTGATGATCAGCATGGCATGATGTTGGTCCTTGTTGAAAACTATTTTGATTCGACATTAAACATGGTTGCCAGCGGCCATCTTTGTTTACATTGAGTTATATATAAAAACTTGTTACTACTCTGAAACTACCTGACAGATTTTCATGAAACTTCACAGGAATACTGATCTAGCTTTCAGAACCTGCCAGTAGGGCTTCAAGGTCATCAACCTCTTGTTTATATGACAGTTTACACATGTTAACTATTTTACATGAATGAGACATATTTGTTATTATTATATATGTTCATGAATTGTTCAAACAATATTGTACCAAGACTTATTAAACAAAACAATATGAATGGCCTTTGGAAATATATCTACATTAACCAGCACTGGAATGGTGAGGACTTTGTTATTGATATACAGGTAAATTACCTATCCATTTTGTTTTATTCAGCTGCCAAAGGCAGCTGACTCTTATATGGCTTTAGAATATGTCTATGGTTAACAGACTGTGAATCATGTAGCCGACAATAAGCATGCATTACAACTTCAATTCCTAGGGAACCCGTCTAAAAAACTTGAATGGTATAAACACATATTTTTCAATGTTCAAAGCTTGCCATTTTATTGCCCCAAATGACGTTTTCGTAGATCAGTCTACTAAAGTGTAGAATGCGGCAATATTTCTGGGATCTTCACATCCGGGATTTTTTACGGAGCATAATGAAACTGAATGAAACGCAAGTATTGGAATGGAATAACTGCAAATCTGTATTTTAATGGAATAATACCTTTTAATGGAATGCGGTATTCTCGTAAATACCGCTGTGTTATACACCAGTCGATATGCCTATATGGTTTTCATAATTGCACATGTAATGGTAAGGTAGCAATGAACAGTTTCTTTGAGTTTTTCACTTTGATAACGCAATCTTATAATTACACATGGTAGCAATGAGACGTCTGTTGTAATGCACACGCTAACGCACACGCATCCCTTACATGTAAACTCCTGTATTTCTGTGCTGATGTGTACTTCTAGCACGTCGTGCTCAAAAGTTGAATTGTAATCAGTATACATGTAAGGCATATCAAGGTATTTGAACAGAGAGAAGCGAGGCGGCCCACCTTGATTCAAAATGTTTGGTAGGAACAACTGATGGCAAAACTCGGGAAGAATGTGTCTGGTAAGAAAGAACAAGAGGTCAATGACCTTGAAGCTCTACTGATTGATTTTGATTTCAGGAAGTAGTCGCTACAGACTTGTTTTTTGAAAATCTATTTTTAACCGTGGCGGCCATCTTGAATTTCCGGCCGACCTGAAATTTTGCTAGGATCAATTAGACATTAAGAGCAACATTCGTGTGAAGTTTCATGAAAATCCGTCAAGTAGTTTCAGAGGAGTAGTCGCTACAAGTTTTCATTATATAACTCTATGTAAACAAAGATGGCCGCTGGTAGCCATGTTTAACGTCAAATCAAACGATTTTCGACAAGGACCAACATCATGTCATACTGATCATTTTAGAAAAAGTCCCATATCAATATCTCTTATAGTTTTGAAGAAGTAGTCGCTACAAACTTATTTATTTTAAATCTAATTTTAGCTGTGGCGGCCATCTTGAATTTCCGGCCGACCTGAAATTTTTCTAGGATCAACTAGACATCAAGAGCAACATTCCTGTGAAGTTTCATGAACATCCGTCAAGTAGTTTCAGAGGAGTAGTCGCTACAAGTTTTTACTATATAACTCTATGTAACCAAAGATGGCCACTGGCAGCCATGTTTAACGTCGAATCAAAATAATTTTCCACAAGGATCAACATCATGTCATGGTGATCATTTTAGAAAAAGTCCCATATCAATATCACTTATAGTTTTCAAGAAGTAGTCGCTACAAACTTATTTTTTAAAAATCTACTTTTAGCTGTGAAGGCCATCTTGAATTTCTGGCAGTTCTGAAATTTTGCTAGGATCAATTAGACATCAAGAGCAACATTCCTGTAAAGTTTCATGACAATCCGTCAAGTAGTTTCAGAGGAGTAGTCGCTACAAGTTTTTACTATATAACTATGTAAACAAAGATGGCCGCTGGCAGCCATGTTTAACGTTGAATCAAAACGATTTTTGACAAGGATCAACATCATGTCATGCTGATCATTTTAGAAAAAGTCCCATATCAATATCACTTATAGTTTTCAAGAAGTAGTCGCTACAAACTTGTATTTTAAAACTCTATTTTTAGCTTTGGCGGCCATCTTGGATTTCACATCAACATGAATTTTTGCTAGGATCAACTAGTCTTTATGGGCAACATTTCTGTAAAGTTTCATGAATATCCATCCAGTAGTTCCAGAGGAGTTGTCGCTACAAATAAAAGTTTACGGACAGACGGACGACGGACGCCGCACCACGGCATAAGCTCTGCTGATCTCTGATCAGTAGAGCTAAAAACGGTCGTGGCGTGTTTACGTCAACATTATTTTTTTCAATATTGTTTTAACACCCGTGACTTGATATGTTATTATGTTAAACTTCGTTTCCAGTCGAGGGCTGGCGTGCCGCAGTCGGTAGCGCGGCAGATTTGTAACCGGAGGCCCCGGGTTCAATCCTCCGTGGTGCCACTGTGTTCCGTCGGCGTGTTCTTGGGCAAGACACTTTTCCTTAGCCTCGTCCGTCGGATGGGGACGTAAACCGGGCGGTCCCGTGTATCGGTCTATCCTCCAAGCACGTTAAAGAACCATAGGAATCTATTCGATAATAAGAATAGGGCAGGTTCCTGGATTCCTATGTATCCTTCCCCTCTCTCTGGGGCGGCTCTAAATAACCTGTACTGTGTTGATGAGCCGTTAAAACAACATTCAATTCAATTTGTTTCCAGTCCCTACTCAGATATATGTTATTTCCTCTCGGCAGCTATTTTACGCTTGCGTAAAACTTTGCTTGTTAGATATTTAACGATACTTTTTAGGTAAGCCAGTGACCAAAATATTACATGAAACAGAATATGTTGTATGAATTTCATTTCCTTTCATATTAGCTGTAAATATATGAGGTTTTCTTCCCTGTAAGATTTGCTTCCCTGTAACCTGAAACTTCCTTAAGTCTCAACAAAAATTGTCCTTATGTTTGCATCTCGGTCACAGCAAAGGTTGCATCTGCTGAATAATTGAATAATTTTATATAAATTAGCATGTTTTGAGGAAAATGTGACTTCCTCTTCAGGTTACAGCAAGGTTGAAGCAAGTACAAATTGAAATGCCTATTATATATTTTAATCATATATACATATACATTGTCAGCATTTATAGTTCTAGCAACTGTATTTGTAATGATTATAATGAACACATCTGGATGATAACTATGGAAATCATGGATTGATAGATGGAAATCATGGATTGATAGATGGAAATCATGGATTGATAGATGATGAAATATGGTAATGATTGATTGATCATGAAAGATGGAAATGATTGATAGATGATGATGAAGGATGGAAATTACTGATGGATAGATGATGAAATATGGAAATGATTGACTGATCATGATGAAAGATGGAATTGATTAATAGATGATGATGAAGGAAATGATTGATAGATGAAATAAGGAAATGATCGACTGATCGGTCATGATGAAGGATGGATGCTGATGACAGATGTAAATGATTGATTGATAGATGATGATTTATGATGTAAATGATTGATCATGCTGAAGGATGGAAATATGAGATACCTTCATCCTTAACTTTATACTTTATAAGGCCATACGGCAACCTAGATGATAAATGATTGAAATTACTGGTTGATGATGATGGAGGGAAGTGATTGATGATGATTTAAGATGGAAATGACTGATAGATGACAATGGATGGAAATAAGGCCTTAAGACAATCTTGAGGTTTTATAGTTTGTTGAAGTAAGAGCCTTTTTCAAAGTCAGCTTTACGTTGAATGTAAACATTTAAATATTGGGGAAAACAAATAATAGCTTGTTCTGCAGTTCAGGGTAAGAAGGTTTTAGGCCCATTTTCCATATTTTATCTCGATGTACATGGAGGATGAGCCTGGCATGTTCATGCCTGTTAAGCGCCATATAACCTTTTCATGTGTTGGTGCGCCTTAAACCCCAATTCAATTCAATTAATAAACAATGTCTTGTCATAGGTTTTAATCATAATAATAACTTTTTTAAAAATTAACAAATTGATTTGACAATATTCAAATTTTGTTTTTTAAGAATCAAGATTGACAATCCAACAAACCTGACTTTGTAGATGATTAGGGGACATGTTCATGTAATAGGACTTTACAGCTTTCTTAATACATGTATTATATTAGGACATTCCACCTCGGAAAAGATGAAATATAAAGTGATGATGCTGCAAACTAGGAGCAAACATAGCTGAAGACAAACCCCCATCAGCCTGTCTGCAGCCAGCTGTACTCAAACTGAGAGCAAACCCATGTGACTGTCTGCAGCCAGCTGTACACAAACTGGGAGCAAACTCACGTCAGACTGTCTGCAGCCAGCTGTACACAAACTGGGAGCAGACCCACGTCTGACTGTGCAGCCAGCTGTACACAAACTGGGAGCAACCCACGTCAGACTGTCTGCAGCCAGTTGTACACAAACGGAGCAAACCCACGTCAGACTGTCTGCAGCCAGCTGTACACAAACTGGGAGCAACCCACGTCAGACTGTCTGCAGCCAGTTGTACACAAACGGAGCAAACCCACGTCAGACTGGCTGCAGCCAGCTGTATACAAACTGGGAGCAAACCCACGTCGGACTGTCTGCAGCCAGCTGTTCACAAACTGGGAGCAAACCCACGTCAGACTGTCTGCAGCCAGCTGTACACAAACTGGGAGCAATCCCACATCAGACTGTCTGCAGCCAGCTGTACACAAACTTGGAGCAAACCCATGTCAGACTCTACTGCACACCAACTATATTTCAGTATCCCATAAGGCTACTAAGATTTCTACCAATCATACATAAAGACCAACACTCTCAACAGTTCTCATTCCTGTATTCTTAACCTGGTATCACTGTTCTCTCCTGTTTATCAAGACACATTCTACTGACTTATCTATCGTTCACAACATTTAGAACATCTCTGCATATATTGAATTTTGGAAGAAAAGTCAACATGCTTAAATGTATAATGCCAATTTCTTCCACTAGGAAGGCAGTAAGTATCTATCCTCTTCTAGAAAAACATGTAATTCGGCTTCAAGTTGTGATAAAGTTTGCCTTGCAGTGACCTGAAAAAAAGAAAAAGCAACATTACAATTCTGTTTTTGTTAATGAAGATAATAAAATGTTGAGCCAGGCTAGACAGTCCAGCTATTACTGCAAGCAGCAACTATGTTACCAAGTTGGATAACAAGAGCTGTCGGATAGCAGCACGCTCGACTTTCCAAGGCCTTATCTATTTTTTGGGCAACTAAGTTGAACAAGAGGCCCAAGGGGACATGAGGACGCTCTACTTGCAAAAGATAAAGTTTATGTATAAGGGGCCAGAACTCTGTCAAAAATCAATCAACCTGAACATGGTGATGAACTTGGTACTGATCATCCCTGCCAAGATTCGTTAAAATCTGGCCAGGGGATCAGGAGAATTAGTCGGGACAAAGTTTGTGTATTAAAACCTTTAAGGGGTCATAACTCTGCCAAAATTTCTTCAACTGGAACACGGCAATGACATGCGCAACTAGGCTTGGTACTGATCATCCCTGCCAAGAGGGATCAGGAGAATTAGTCGGGACAAAGTTTGTGTATTAAAACCATAAAAGAGCCATAACTGTGCCAAAAATCATTCAACCAGAACATGGCGATGATATGAACAACTAGGCTTAGTACTTTTCATCCCCACCAAGATTCACTGAAATCTGGCCAGGAGTTCAGAAGACAAAATTTGTTTATTAAAACCTTTAAAGGGCCATAACTCTGCCAAAAATCATTCAACCGGAATACGGCAAAGACTTGCACAACTAGGCTTGGTACTGATCATCCTTGTCAAGTTTGGATCAAATTCGTCCAGTGATTCAGGAGAACTAGCCCGGAAAATGTTTTTGTATCAAAAACCTTTAAACAACTCGGCTTGGAACTGATCATCCCTAAAAAGTTTAGTTTAAATCCACCCAGGGGTTTAAGAGAACTAGTAGTCCAAGTTTGTGTATTTAAAACCTTATAAGGTACATAACTCTGCCAAAATCATTCAACCGGAACACGGTGATGATATGTACAACTAGGCTTGTTACTGATCACTCCTGCAAAGTTTCATTGAAATCCGGCGAAATGAAGGCCCTTTTGTCTTAACAAGCATTTTCGAACTAAATTAAGGGTCATAACTCTGGTGTAACTAATACAATTTGGTTGGTTTTCGAACTTGTCTTTCAGTGATTGTAATAATCTGGTAAAGTTTGGTATCCCATGAAAATTGAAGGCCCTATCATCTTTAACAAGGCAAAATACAGCAATTTTAACTAAATCAAGGGCCATAACTCTGGTGTTACTAGTTTGATCTGGCTGGTTTTCAAAATTATCCGAGCTTTCATTGACAACAACAATCTGGTAAAGTTTGGAAAAGATTCGATGAAAATTGAAGGCCCTATCGTGTTAACAAGGCCAAATTATAGCATATTTCAAAAAATCAAGGGCCATAACTCCGGTGTAAATGGTCCAAACTGGCTGGTTTTCGAACTTGTCCAAGATTTCATTGATATCAACAATCTGGTAAAGTTTGAAAAAGATCGGATGAAAACTGAAGGCCCTATCCTCTTAAAGAGGCAAAATATAACATTTTTACGAAATAAAGGGCTAAAACTCCGCTGTTACTAGTCCGATCTGGCTGGTTTTCGAACATTTCTGAGCTTTCATTGATATTAACATTCTAGTAAGTTTGGTAAAGATCAGATGGCAAATGAATGCCCTATCATCTTAACGAGGCAAAATATAGCATTTTTAACTAAATCAAGGGCCATAACTCCACTGTTACTGGTTTGGTTGGCTGGTTTTCGAGCTTTTATTGATATTAACAATCTGGTAAAGTTTGGTAACGATCGAATGAAAAATGAAGGCCCTATCGTCTTAATGAGACACTCGGCATCCCATTACTCTCTGCTAGCCTTTGGCCAGTAGAGCTAAAAAGGGGCATAATTCTGTAAAACTCACAACCAAGTTATGGCACTTGTTTGTAAGAGTTCCTCTTATGATACATTATGATACATTAGTAAAGTTTCTGTCGAGCAGTTTCTGAGGTATGAGCTTACCGAAAAAGTTAACGAAGAAATTGACTAAGTACAAAAAGTGGCTTTGTCAAAATAGGTTGCAGAGTTCTGTGACATGTGCTTGGTATGTCATCTATTTATACTGAATACATTTGTGATGTTTTATGGACTTCTGGCAGGCAGTATGTGAGATATGAGCTTCTGGCAGGCAGTATGTGAGATATGAGCTTACTGTAAAAGGTGAACTAACAGTAACGGTAATGCCGACGCCAGGGCGAGTAGAATAGTTTTCCTTTTCTTCAAAAAGTCGAGCGAAAACTCAGTCATTCTTTAAGTTATGACAAAGAAGAAAATGACAAGAAATCGGAGAATTAACAAAGTGATCTCTATGTGTCATGAGAGTTTCTCGCAAAATATAGTAACATGGGTCTTTACAACAGAGGAACCCAGTATACATTACTGGTGAAATAAAACCTCGTGTCCTGGTGTGGCAGCATGGCAAATGTTATATACATGTCAAACTTACAAATAAACTCAGAGACTGGATCATTTCCATCATCTGCCCTCAGTGTCCCTGTGATTCCTTCATTCTCTATCAACGGCAGAAACAGGTGCACAAACTCTGCTGTATATGGTGGCGCTATCACATCTAGTACCTGCCAAGGAAACATGTGAATATTGAACAAATGAATGGTACCATTTAGCAATGTTACTTTGTTACAGCAATGTTTTAGACCTATACCAGCCTAATCGGTAAGACTATTATTGCTCTTCATCTGTCAGTCAGAGATATCTGTGTCTTGAGATAGCAGGAATATATTACCTCGGAGACAAAGTGTCGTATGAGAGAGATATCTGGCAGGAATATAATTATTATTATTACCTCGGAGACAAAGTGTTGTATGAGAGAGATATCTGGCATGAATGCTTTACCTCGGAGACGGTGTCTAATGAGAGAGATGGCAGGAATATATTACCTCGGAGACAAAATGTCTAATGAGAGAGATAGCAGGAATATATTACCCTGGAGACAAAGTGTCGTAAGAGATATCTGGCAGGAATATATTACCTTGGGGACAAAGTATCGTATGAGAGATATCTGGTAAGAATATATTACTTCAGATAAGGCAGGAATATATTACCTCGGAGACATAGTGTATTATGAGAGATATTACCTCGGAGACAAAGTTGCATATGAGATAAGTATCTGGCAGGAATATTGTTGTGAACACTTGTATTACGCGCTGTATTGTATGTGACGTTGACTCGCTGTATAGGACGTGACGTAGATTCCGTTAACGTCACTCTCATGTTTGTTGTTGATCACAAGAAATCAGCATTATACTCGACGTACTAACAGAGAAGGCAGCAACCATCAAGCAGCTGAATGAAAAGATTCTATCCCAGACAAATGTTGCTGATATTGAGAAAGAGATCGTCGACAGCGAGGAATACATGCTGGATCTCGAGGAGAAAATTCGCAAAGTACGATGAGAGTTCATTTTACAGGGAACCGCTCAGGTAACAATTTATACAGAGCATATAGATACACCGGTTTCCCATGATATAAATCGGCATAGAATTCAGAGACGAGTAAGTTTACAGACGCAGCCATCGGCAACATCCACAATGTCACAGCACCGGCTTCCGAAACTGACCCTACCCACCTTCAATGGTAACATTCTACTCTGGCAGACGTTTTGGGATTCATTTGAATCAAGTATCCATGAAAACTCCATGTTACCTGATGTACAGAAGTTCAGCTACTTAGCCCGTTTTCGAGGACGCCGCTGCCCGTGCCATAGACAGTTTCCCAATTACCAAAGCTAACTACACAAAAGCAGTGGATCTTCTACGGGAGCGCTTTGGTCAGCCGCACAAGACTGTGTGCGTACATGCAGGCATTGTTGGATTTACCACGCCTTACTACAAACATCAATAGTTTACGTACCTTCTGTGACAAGCGGGAATCGTACATGGGACTGGAATCACTAGGAAAGTGCCAGGACTCTAACGGCAATTTGCTGGTTCCGGTCATCTTCGAGAAACTTCCGGCGGAGATCAGAAGGAACATGACGCGCGACCATGGTGACAGCAAGGTGGAAGCAGGCCAACCAGTCGAGAGACCGGAAGTGCACGACGCCACCGCTTCATTCTTTGCTGGTTCCAGGTCCAAACCCAAGGTACCCAACAACAAGCAATCAAGTATGAACCACAGACCAAGAGCAAGGTATGCCCATTTTGCAGCGGACCTCACTAAGCCAACGAGTGTAGGAAGGTAACTTCAGTAATTTCTCGCGTAGAAATTGTGAATCAGAAACATTTATGTTTTAATTGTCTCGGAAATCACCAGGTTTCGTCTTGCCGCTCCAACTTCCATGCCGACGGAAACACCACTCCAGCATTTGTGACCGCCAATCCGCACAATCTACGCCAGATGCAAGAGTTAATTACTACTACTACTACTACCTCCGAGTCCATTACTTCCGGTGACACAGGTCATTCCGCCATATATAGCAAGGTATGCTCCGACTGATGCTGTGCCGACGCCAACATACTGTTCGACGAAGGAGCCCAGAGATGGTTCATAACTGAGAGTATGGTAGACATATTGCAACTAGAACGAACCGGAACTGACATCGTCCATCTTACGACATTTGGAGCCACCACACAGAACGTGAGGCACATCGACACTACTACTGTTTACCTTTCCACAGACAACGGAGAGAAGATTCCAATCAACGTCCTTGTAGTTTTTACAATTGCTGTACCCCTGCATAACCTGCAGCATTCTGTGACGTCACTTCCATATCTCCGTGGCTTGAAGCTCGCCCATCCAGTTACAGACGACGAGTCATTTGAGATTTCTCTAATTGTCGATGCCGATAAATACTGGGAAATTGTTCAGAACCATGTCATTAGAGGCGACGGACCCACATCACTTGCGGTGACATCCCGTCACTCGTCAATGAACTGCATCATGAACATTATCTCATCACCACCAGAGACGTGTGATCTAGAGAGATTTTGGAAACTGGAGTCACTGGGAATCAACCCCACCACAGAAGAGAGTTCTACTTCCGGTTTCCTGGAGAAGTACCAAGAGACGTCCAATGCATTCAAAGATTGTCGATATTCAGCCAAGTTACCATGGAGACAGGATCATCCACCTCTACCTGACAATTACAATATCACCCGATGGCGAACAGAAAACACTATTCTTCGGCTACGTCAGGAACCGACACTGCTACAGAAATATGGCGACATCATTGCTGATCAGGTGAAGAGAGGGTTTATAGAGAAGGTGCATGATGACAACACTACTTAGAGCATTCACCACATACCACATCACGGCGTAAAGAAAGACTGCAACGACACCGATTCGTATAGTGTACGGCTGCAGCAGTCGCCAGACACGTGATTCGCCGAGCTTGAATGATTGTTTACAATCAACACCGCCGGAGCTGAACGACTTAACAAGTATTCTTATGCGATTTAGACTAAACAAGTATGCAGTTTCAACCGACATAGAAAAGGCATTTTTACACGTACAACTTGACGAGAAAGCTCGCGACTTCACGAGATTCCTGTGGCTGAGTGATCCAAGAAACCCAGACAGTGAACTGATGACTTACCGGTTCAAGGTTGTCTTATTTGGAGCGACATGTTCCCCTTTCATATTGAATGCCACGTTGCCAAAATACCTAGATGACAACGATGCAGTATGGGTAAGTGAAATCCTGAGGAGAAACTTGTTTATGTTGATAACATACTAACCAGTTTTACTGATGAAGCAGACGTTCTCGCTTACTTCCAGGATACACGTGACCTGATGTTGTCTGCTGGGTTCAACCTGCGTTCGTGGAACTCCAACAGTTGCTGTCTACGTACCGTAGATGTCCTCGATGACGACCAGCTCACTAAAGTCCTTGATTTGCTATGGAATGCAGAAACCGACGAGTTATTTCTACAACAAAGACCTATACTCAGAGCTGGTGAAAGGAGAAATTTTCCAACAGACGTCAAGGTTGTATGATACGCTGGGACTCCTCAGCCCTGTCACAATTCGGGCAAAGATCCTTATGCAAGACATTTGGCAACAGAAATTCAACAAAGATGGCGCGAACTTGCAGACGACTTGAACGACGCGTCTTCATATAGATTCCAGAGACACTACTTCCGATATTCATCGACATCAAATGACATTTGTAATGCAACAGACGAATCAGTTCTCCACGTGTTTGCTGACGCAAGTACACGGACAACATCTCTGCATTAGTCATGGTGAAGACCCGCGTGGATCCACTGAAGGAACTTGCACTAAACAGATTGGAACTGATGGCCGCCGTCCTGGGTGCTCGACTTGCCTGACATGTACAACAGTACATCAGTGTGAAAACTGTATACCTGTGGTCAGATAGCCAGATTGTTCCCATTGGTTACACACATCAAATCCATTGAAAACATTTGTTTCAAACAGAGTGAATGAAATACATGACTTGACGGAGAAGCGGAAGTGGAGATATTGCCCTACAGCTGAAAATCCCGCTGACCTACTTACACGTGGAATCACCATCACAGTTCAAGAAAAGCAATCTTTGGATGAGAGCACCTAATTGGCTGAATGATAGTTCCAAGTGGTCATATTGGGAGTACAACGATGTCTCAACGCTAACAACGATGACTGATGATTGCCAAGAACACCACCCGTATGTCCCACCCACTACTACACAGCCGACATTCATATCGTTACTCAACTACATGCCGGAGTGAGTTCTACCGGCACACATCTACGCCAGAAGTACAGGATTCCTACTTTACGCCGGTATGTCCAGTCTGTACTCCGGAAGTGCGTCATTTGCCGGAAAACCAGTGGCAGACCATATCCTGCTCCTGATCCACCACCCAAGCCAAAGAACGGAGTAGAGGATGCAGTACCGTTCACCGTCACTGGAGTCGACTTCACTGGGGCCCTCTACATACGGAATAGAACCGAAAGTGAAACGAAGGTATACATCTGTCTGTTTACTTGTGCATCAACCAGAGCAGTTCACCTTGAAGTTGTACCTGATCTGTCCGAAGAACCTTCATGCTGGCATTCAGACGATTTTTCAGCCGGAAGTCATTACCGCGCATCATGATATCGGACAACGTAACGACGTTCAACGCTGCTTCAAACCAACTGTTCCAGTCAACGATAATTCGAGAAGCACTCAGTAACCATGGTACCCAGTGTCAGTTCATACAGAAACGAGCTCCGTGGTTTGGTGGCTGGTGGGAACGTCTGATCGGTCTAACAAAGACTACAATCAAGAAGATATTAGGACGAGCTTTCGTCAGCTACGAGACATTGCAGACAGTCGTGACAGAAATCGAAGCAATCATGAATGATCGACCGCTAACGTACGTCACTCCGATGAAGGTGATCCAGAACTTCTTACAACACCACATCTACTTTATGGCCGCAGAGTAACCAGTCTACAGAGAAGTTCCGGACGCTGCTACTCCAGATCTGGGCGGCCGCTCAAACATCATGAAATGCGTCAGAGCCCAGGCGACGTTGATCAGCCATTTCCGGGAGCGCTGGAAATGGGAGTACCTCACAAGTCTATGAGAGCACCATCAGACGACTGGTAACAATCAGCAGATGATCAAAGTCGGTGATTTCGTCCAAGTTCACGATGATGTAACACTGAGGCTATGCTGGAAGATTGGGATTGTTACAGAGCTTATCAATGGGAATGATGGACTGACACGTGCAGCCATGATCCACACTACCAGTGGACTTAATATTTCGAGACTGCAATATTTCGTATGTGTCGTTTTCGGCCGTTTCCAAAGGTCCATTATCATACTCTTTTTAATAGCACAGTGGCGTTGCTTGTGCAGTGTGGCGGCAGTAAAACGTCTCCCCGCACTTGCAATCAGTACTGTTATTCATTCGATCTTTGGAGATCGCTGAGCCCGATACTTATATTTAATTATCGGTGGTATTTTTTCATTTCTTTTTGTTTTCTTACTTAATTTTTGATTCAGTGGTTCCACTACTCCGGCCGATTAAAGGCTCTGGTTTAACCACTTATAGGATATGTTGTCTGCTTTTTAATTTAGTCTTTTGACTGTTACTTGTGATATGCAGGCTTCATAACCGCTGCTCCCAACTAAATTCCATTATGTTTATTTCGCTCTTCGGGGCATTTAATTTTATTAGATACTGGAACCATACGCCGTTCGACATGGGGAAGAAAGATACTCCATGTCCACCGCCATATGCATGCCATCTTCGGGATGGTTAAAATTGTGTACTATTGATTTTATTAATATTGAGTTCTGCTCAACCCGGGGCTAGTGAGCGGTAGCCAGCATATTTCACTACCGCTCATGAACAGTCTCAATCAAACCGAGACTGCAATATTTCGTATGTGTCGTTTTCTGCCGTTTCCAAAGGTCCATTATCATACTCTTTTACATCAAGACCACTCGTGAAACTATATCCACTGGAAGTGATATGAGAGACATTCAGTGACTGTTTCAGTGAATTAACGGATATATCAACTTTTCGAGGCCAGGAGAATGTTGTGAACACTTTTATTCCGCGCTGTATTGTATCATGATGTTGACGTGCTGTATTGGACGAGACGTAGATTCCGTTAACGTCCCTTCTCATGTTTGTTGTTGATCAGTGATAATAAAGGTACGAACAGAACACAATGCTTTTTAGAAAACCACTCCCACAAATATATTACCTCGGAGACAAAGTGTCGTATGAGAGACATTACCTTGGAGACAAAGTTTCATATGGGAGAGGTATCTGGCAGGAATATATTACCTCGGAGACAAAGTTTCATATGAGAGAGAAATCTGGCAGGAATATATAACCTCGCAGACAATGAGAGAGATATCTGTGTCTTGTTTGTTGACACATCATGAATACTTTGGAGACAAAGTGTTGTCCTGCATATATTATGCCGGAGATGAATTGTTGTCATTAATACTGCAGTGCCCTGATACCCCACCCACTCGTTTTGCATTACGATAAATATAAACATGCACCATTATCGAACCATTGTCATGTCATTATAGGAATGTTTCATTGCACATTATTTGTTATTGTATTACCTATTTAATTCTGATGGAAATACCTCTGTGTCGCATGTGCATTGGATATGATCAGTCATTTTCCGCTATTATTGGAACCAGGAAGTGCTTCGATGTCGGCCATATTGTTGCACGCGGAGCTGCAGTGTGACGTCACTAGAACGTGACGGCGTTGGAGAGGTTCATTAGGGGTTTTTTAAACATTGTATAGTGGGGCCAAATTCAAATAGATTAACTTGTTAAATCTCTTTAATACATTGTTTATTTAAGTAATAACTGCTCTTATGTTATTCTATATATATATTGTTATTGCCAGTATAACGTTTTAAGTGATATTATTGAAGTAATACAACTGGATTTAGCTTGTATATTTGTAACTGTCGGATGTGTCGGACGTGTTTGATACCTTTTTTGTACCTCTTTGTTCGAACTGACGGAAGCTGTCCAACAGTTTTAGGGTGTAGGATTCTGGGGTATAAAAGCTGGAGTTTCTTACAGTTTCGGGACTCCGCAACTAAAATACTAAAATTCCAAAAGGCATATTGCACTTCATCCTCATAAATCTGGGTAAAATATAAGTTTTTAGATCTATTCTCAAGTTAAATAAGTATATTATAGATTGTTTGGCTATTTTGTATAGCTTTAAAGGTCTTTGTAGCGCTCTTTAGTATTTATTAATAAAACGTATTTTATTATTAAATTTGAGATTGACTATTGCTAGTACACCACCGACACATCCAAACCTCTTCAATATTGTAGTCTATCTGCATGTTCAATTCACGGTATTTCGTTATTTCGTGACCGAAACTTTACTTGTAATAGCTCCTCTTATGAATATTATTAAACATCGTCGTTTAATTATTATCACAGCTTATTGTTAGAGGTTCACCTTAATAAAAGTATTCAGAACGTTGGCTTTGTTCAGATATATATACCCCTTAGTTATGCAGTGACCAGTTTAACATACTTTACATGCGGAGTCAGTTTTTTTAATGTTTGTTTTCTTTCTGTGCGTGCTGTAACCTAAGACTGTCTGGACTAAATAAATACGCAACTGATACGCACGTACGCTACCAACCCTAAAGTATCAGCTCGTAACATTTGTGGTGGTACAGCGGTGGGATCCGTATATTTGTGACATTAAATGGTTACTTGCGGGTCCAGTGATACGAATCTTCACCTTACAATCAACAAGCAAGGTTGAATTGTTCATGAACATTTAAAACGGCAGAGCAGTCAGACAGCGAAACAGAAATATTTATTAATTACCGGAACCATCCAGGGTTGACAGAAATACACAACGGCGCCAGGTGTGATAGTTCCAGGGAACACGAAACTGGGGATAGAGGTATTCAGCTGAACTCATCTAGGATAAGCACTACGGAGCCGAATGAAACATGGAATTCGACCCAAATGGAAAACGACATGCCAGAATCAAATCATCTTATGGGTCAGCATAGCACAAACAATGACATCAACTTGTTAGTTTCTGATTATATTGAAACACGTTTTAGACGGCAACATGATGAGACAACGGCGGCGCTTAGGCAACAGCAGGCAGAGTTTACTGGGGCGCTTAATAGGATGATAACGTTGCTGTCAACATAGAATAACAGCGAACAAGACGAATGGGATGTGTGGATAAGCCGTTTTAAAGCAATAGCAAGGAGATATGGGTGGTCAGATGAAGAGAAACTAGATCAGTTACTACCACGCCTGCAAGGTTCTGCTGGTGAATTCGTCTTTGCGCAGTTACCAAGTAGTATAGTAGAAGATTACCAGATGTTAATAAAGGAACTTAATAGTAGATATCGGGTAGTACACACCTCGAGATCGTATGCAGCTAAATTTAGTAGAAGATGCCAACGTCATAATGAAATGGCAGAAGAGTATGCAGCCGAACTGAAGATGCTTTATGATAAAGCATACGGATACAGAGATAGGAGGACCCGTCAAGAGGACCTAGTAAGGAGATTTCTGGATGGCCTATTAGATGACGAGGCGAGGTTTGCAGTAGAATACCAAAAAGAGCCTGAGGATATAGATGAAGCGGTCTTCCATGTTGTAAATTTTATACAAACAAGGGTGAGCTGCAAGTACGATAACTATGGAGACAGAAAGGCAAAGAAAGTAATGAGAAGGACGGTAGATTCGAGTAGCGATAGCGAGTTTGAAAATGAAGAAGATAGCAAGGAAGAGCGAATATATCGTTTACCACTACAACAGACAAAAGGCAACAGGGATGAAGCAAATTCTATTAGTGACAAAAGTAAGGAGATAGTAATCACAAAGTCTGAGCCCGAGCCTAATGAGGACGCAGTCAAAAACGCAATAACTCTTGAGGAAATATTGCAGAGAATAAGTAAACTAGAAGAGAACAAAAATGTAAATTATAAAAGGTTTGAAAAACAAAGGGGGCCAATTTGTTACAACTGTCAAAAGACAGGTCACATAGCCAGAGACTGCAAGGAACCAAAACAGGATAGAGGATACAGGGGCATACATCAAAATGCAGGGCAAGGATATGAGAGGGCACCCAGTCATATGTTGGCATGGGATCAGGGGAGAATGAGAAGCAATCCTTTAAACTAGATAGGACCGACCCTGGTGGCCAAAGGGAGGTCCGTAAGTATGTAAGTGGCCATACAAACGACCAGAAAATTGAAATTAAGGTAGCCGGCGATGAAGCAGTATTAGAAGAAAACTGGCAGAAGGTTCACCGACCCATTAGAAGAAAGCGAGATCTTGGCGACGGTATATATATAAAGGGCACAGTCGAAGACATCCCCATCCTTTTTACAGCCGATACAGGTGCTTCGAAGACGGTTTTGTCAACAAAAATATATAAAAGATTATCAGAGGGAAAGAAACCTTCATTGAAGAAATCGGCTTGTTTAACAGGAGCCGACGGAACACTATTAGATGAACTAGGAAAAGCTGACTTTAATCTGACTTTAGGCCCTCTAGAACTCAAGGTCGAAATAATAGTAGCAGATGTTGAAGATGATTGCTTACTCGGGGTAGACATATTACAGAACGGACATGGTGGACCTGCAGACCTTATATTGAGCAAAGGGATTATGATGTCGGAGGCTGTTATAGATGTATACGTAGCAAGAGACGAAACTGATGATCTGATGAAGCAGTCAACATTTATCATCGAGCCGACAGAAAACTTCAACGCATCCTATCCTTTAACAAGAGGTCAATGACCTTGAAGCTCTACTGATTGATTTTGATTTCAGGAAGTAGTCGCTACAGACTTGTTTTTTGAAAAATTATTTTTAGCCGTGGCGGCCATCTTGAATTTCCGGCAGACCTGAAATTTTGCTAGGATCAATTAGACATCAAGAGCAACATTCCTGTGAAGTTTCATGAAAATCCGTCAAGTAGTTTCACAGGAATAGTCGCTACAGGTTTTCATTATATAACTCTATGTAAACAAAGATGGCCGCTGACAGCCATGTTTAACGTCGAATCAAAATAATGTTTGACTCTGATAACCATCATGTCATGCTGATCATTTTACAAAAAGTCCCATATCAATATCACTTATAGTTTTCAAGTAGTAGTCGCTACAAACTTGTATTTTGAAAATCTATTTTTAGCCATGGCAGCCATCTTAAATTTCCGGCCGACCTGAAATTTTGCTAGGATCAATTAGACATCAACAGCAACATTCCTGTGAAGTTTCATGAAAATCCGTCAAGTAGTTTCAGAGGAGTAGTCGCTACAAGTTTTCATCATATAACTCTATGTAAACAAAGATGGCCACTGGCAGCCATGTTTAACGTCAAATCAAAATAATGTTTGACTCTGATAACCATCATGCCATGCTGATCATTTTCCAAAAAGTCCCATATCAATATCACTTATAGTTTTCAAGACGTAGTCGCTACAAACTTCTTTTTTAAAAATCTATTTTTAGCTGTGGCGGCCATCTTGAATTTCTGGCCGATCTGAAATTTTGCTAGGATCAATTGGACATTAAGAGCAACATTCCTGTAAAGTTTCATGAAAATCTGTCAAGTAGTTTCAAAGGAGTAGTCGCCACAAGTTTTTACTATATAACTATATGTAAACAAAGATGGCCGCTGGCAGCCATGTTTAACGTTGAATCAAAACGATTTTTGACAAGGACCAACATCATGTCATGCTGATCATTTTAGAAAAAGTCCCATATCAATATCACTTATAGTTTTCATGAAGAAGTCGCTACAAACTTGTTTTTTAAAAACCTATTTTTAGATCTGGCGGCCATCTTGGATTTCACATCAACATGAATTTTTGCTAGGATCAACTAGACTTCATGGGCAACATTTCTGTAAAGTTTCATGAAAATCCATTCAGTAGTTTCAGAGGAGAAGTCGCTACAAAAAAAATTTTACGGACAGACAGACGGACAGACGGACGACGGACGCCGCACCACGGCATAAGCTCTGCTGATCTCTGATCAGTAGAGCTAAAAATGGCTTCAACATTAGTAGACATAATTGCTCGGTGACCACCAAGGTTCGTATGTTAAGCCCCTTTAGTGCTCCGGTTTCTATTAGGCAAGATGTCGTCGTCGGCAATGCTGAGAGAGTCTTCGATGAACCTCAAATTTTGACACCAAATGAAAGTAGTCAAGAGACGGATAATAATAGATCAATAAGAAGAGTACAACTATCCCAGGTGAAGGTCGAACCTGTGTCTGAAGAAGCTCGCACGTCTAAGCATTTACCAGGGGAAATGGATGTACCTGAGCATTTAGAGAGCCTATTTTATACAGCCAGCAAAGGACGGAGCCTTGACGAACAGTTAGCTTTAGCAAACCTGCTTAATAGGTTTCAAAACTCATTCTCAAAAGGTGATTGGGACATTGGTCAAACGTACATTGCAGAACACTCAATAAATACAGGTGACGCGTTTCCAGTTAAACAGCCACCAAGAAGGGTCCCTATGGCATACGCCTCAGAAGAGAAAAGGCTATAGAAGATTTGTTAGAAAAGGGGGTAATTCGAAAAAGTACGTCCCCTTGGGCGTCGCCCATTGTCCTGGTCCGCAAAAAGTCAGGGGCAGTAAGACCATGCGTTGATTATAGACGGGTCAATGAATTGGTAAAGCCGGACGGATTCCCGATGCCGCGGATTCAAGATTGTTTGGACGCTGTTTCGGGAGCAACTCTCTTTTCAACATTTGATCTAACAAGTGGCTATTTTCAAATTCCCCTTAAGCAAGAAGATATACCGAAAAGCGCTTTTGTATGCAAGTACGGACACTATGAAATGACGACAATGCCATTTGGTCTAAACAACGCAGCCAGCACATTTCAGCAAACAATGGAGCTTGTGTTACAAGGCCTTCAATGGGAAACGTGCCTCATATACACAGACGATGTAATAGTGTACGGCTCCAATTTCGATGAACACCTATCAAGGGTAGAGCAGGTATTGCAGAGATTGGAAAGCGCTGGGCTAAAACCTAATCCAGGAAAATGTGAACTGTTATAACAAGATGTAGCATTTCTGGGTCACATAGTTTCAGGGAACAGGGTGAAACCCAATCTCACAAATGTGGCAAAGATACTTTCTTGGCCACGGCCACGGACGGCAAAACAGGTCAAACAGTTTGTAGCTCTTGGCTCTTACTACAGAAGATTCATTAAGAATTATGCACAAAAAGCAAGGGCAATGGTGGAGCTTACCAAGAAAGGGAAAGCGTTTATTTGGTCAGATGCATGTGAGATGGCGTTTTCAAGTATTAAAGAGGCGTTGGTGAGTAAGATTATGGGCTACCCTCAGAATGATGGGGGAATATTTATACTCGATGTTGACACCTGCGATTTAGGTATTGGTGCGGTACTTATGCAGATACAGTAAGATAGGGAAAGAGTAATTTCTTATGCCAGCAGGGCTCTTAACAAGGCAGAAGCAAATTACTGTATTACTGAGAAGGAACTATTAGCAGTGAGATATTTTGTGGAATACTACAGGCAATACCTCCTAGGTAGAAGGTTCAAGGTCAGAAGTGACCACCAAGCTCTGGTCTGGCTGTTTAAACTCAGGCAACCAAGAGGGAAAATAGCGCGGTGGATTGAAGTATTATCACAATATGATTTTTTGATTGAATACCGCCCAGGGGTCAAGCAAGGTCACTGTGATGCTTTATCTAGATGTGAAAACGCTAAGGATTGTGATTGTGCAGACGTAGATATGAGTGAATCACTGAAGTGTGGTCCTTGCAAAAAGTGCCACAAGAGAGCAGACGATATGATGTGGATGTGGTCAAGAACAGAGGGGAGTGAAATAAATAGTACACAGAGTCCAGAAATACAAAGTACTGGGTCGGTTGATGAAGTTGAAGTAAACAGGGAGTGCATTGGAAACTTAAAACCGGGAGTGCGGTTAGAAGTGAAAAGTGTCAAAGTAAGTGATGAAATACCCGGTACGAGTAGTGGCGTGGTGCCACTCATGGAGGCTGCAAAACAAGTCGACGATGCAGATATTAAACTTAGAGCGGCTCAGTTAGAAGATCCCGAGATAGCGCCAATTTTACGGGCGAAAGAAGCGGGACAGAGACCGTCTAGTCGAGATAAGGTAACTTCAAGTCCAGTGAGCAGGCACTATTGGGTTCTGTGGGATGTGTTAACAGTTGACGATGGTGTTCTTCGGAAAACGTTTAAGAAGCAAGATGGAACTGGAGAATACAGACAGAGCATAATACCGAGAATTAAAAGGAAAGACGTATTGTATCAGATGCACGATACATTGCTTTCTGGACATATGGGTTCAAAGAAAACAAAACAGAAGTTATTGCAGAGGTATTACTGGTACAACCTAAAGGAAGATGTGAACCTCTATGTGAAACAATGTGACATCTGCGCGGCAGATAAGAAGCCAACAAAGACTCCAAGAGCCCCAATGGGAACATTAGGTACAGGAGCCCCCTGGGATATCTTGGCTACAGACTACCTTGGACCTCTTCCACTAACACCTAGAGGCAATAGATACATTTTGGTATTGACGGACCATTTCTCTAAGTATGTAGAAATTATTCCTACCCCAGACCAGACTGCAGAAGTATGCGCTTCCAAGATTCTAAACGAATTTGTAGCAAGATGGGGTTGTCCTCTTAGTATACACAGCGATCAAGGGAGGAATTATGAAAGCAGGGTTTTTAAAGAACTGTGCCGAATGCTAGAAGTTAAAAAGACGAGAACAAGTGCCAAGAACCCCCGATGTAACGGCCAATCAGAAAGGTTCAACCGAACCCTAGTTAGAATGATTAAGGCGTATCTCTGCGGGGAACAGGAAAACTGGGATTTAAATCTGGGTTGTTTAGCGGGTGCATATAGGGCCACTCCCAGTGAAACCACAAAGCTCAGCCCTAACATGTTAACATTAGGACGTGAAGTTAGACTGCCCGCTGAATAAGTGTATGGGAGTTTGACTGCCAACAAAAAAGAAATAACTTCCTATGGAGAGTATGTTGACGTTCTGAGAGAAATGATGCAACATGCCCATGAGGAAGCCAGGAAACACTTGATTAATTCAGCGAGACGAAGTAAGGAACTGTACGACACACGACTAGCGGTTAACATTTATAATGTTGGCGATGCGGTGTGGTGTCTTGCGGAAAACAGGAAAGCAGGAGTGACACACAAACTAGAGTGTACATATGCTGGGCCCTATTTGGTGAAGAGGAAGATGTCAGAGGTCAACTTCATTTTACAGTTAGACAACAGGGGCAAGGAGAAGGTCGTTCACCATAATAAGTTGAAGCCGTACGAGGGACCTCACACGCCGTGCTGGATCAAGACAGCAAAACGGTTTCTGGTGCAAAGCGGAACATGTTAACCGCTCTTTGTTTTGACCAGTGATGATAATTCTCAGATTTAAACTGACAAAGTTTGTTGTTTTTGGGCGGTTGTTTTTTGATTTTAAGGGGGCGAGTTTTTATTGTATTGCTCATTATAAATAAACTAACTGATGATAGCGGTTTTACGATTTCACATAGTTTTTTTTTTAAAACGCGTTAATAACCGCCGGTATGTTATAACGGTATACTTTTAGAACGGCAATGTATGAAGAGGAGACGACGATACGAAGCGTAAAACATACATAAGGGATGATGTGTCGGTGGCAGATAGTATATTTTACGTCACTCATGACTGCTATTTAATTTCAGGAAGCATGAATCGCTTTAGTGCAGCGCATCAACGAGGACGAGCCTATAGGTGTAGACACTGCCATCGGAAGGGAAAGACTGAAATTAATACGAAACAGAGGCTGGAAGAGCACGTGTATAAGTATCACGTTCCATATGATGAACAGCCATACTGGTGTCGGTTATGTTTGTTCAGATGTCGCACCAAGACGGGCCTATATGATCACGTTGAGACTTTTCCAAGACACCAAAGCGTCATGCGAGAAAAGGGCATCACCCATTCCAGACCATTCTTGGTATGTAATTTAAATGGTCATCAGTTAAACGGGGAGGATATGGAGCTATTGACAAAGGACGCCAGCATGCAATACTGGCTACACAAAGAGCTGCCGAGGTCACCTAAGGATATTTTGGCGTTAGCTATGAAAGAAGTTTTTCCTAGAGGTTTAAACGAGTCACAGAGTGAAGGAACATATGAGGAAAGGATTGAATGGTTAACTGAGGGTGGAGATGAGGACAAGGTGGGAGAGGTGCATGTTGGTTTAGACGAAGAGGACGGGGAAGAGGTAAAGGAGCTGACAGAGCCAATGGATTTGAGAGTTGTGATACATAGAGAAAAAGCAAATAAAGGATTGGATTTAAAGATAGGAAAGGAGGAGAGGGTTGCGATTGATGTTACGGAGAGGACTAGTGAGAATGATTGGGCGGAACAAAGCTTGGACTTAACAGTAAGGAAAGAGGCGATTGTACTTACAACGGTTGACATTAAGGAGAAGGCAAGAGGAGCTGAGTGTGTAGAACAGGGATATGAGTTGACAGTAAGAAAAGAGGAGAAGGCAAATGAGGAGGGCGTTGAAGCAAAAGATATTGGCAAGCGCACAGCGGAGGAGGAGGAGGAAGGTAATGGACGGGCTAGTAGAGCCAAGAAAAGGGTGAGACACTCACTCAAGCGAGATGCGAGTGAATCGACTTCATGTTCGTCTGAGGCGTCATCTTCGTCATCATCATCATCTTCGTCATCGTCGTCAGCTGCATCAAGCGTTAGAGTCAAGGGGAACTCAGAACAAAAGTATTGCGATTTGATGGGAGAGATGATACTAAAACTGGGAGAATTAGTTGGGAGGCACATAGATAAAAACTCGGAAATGACCCAGGCACTGCATCAGACAGTGGAACTTTTTTTACGGGAAGAGGTGAAAGAGCTAAGGGATTAAAATAAGAGAATGTCGGAGGAGCTAAGAACTCAAGCAACGAATAGAGGGGACAATGACAGAGCGAGGACAGACAGGAAAGAAACAGGGGCAAAGAAGGAGATTGTACATGACGTTGAAGCATCAAAGGAGCGGGTACAGAGGAGTTCGGGCAAGGACAGAGATTTACTGACACAGGAGGCTGGTGCGGGATATGGTGTAGGAGTGATTAGGGAAGAACAGGGAGGCAGACATGGATGAAAGGCGTGGTTGGGGAGAGTGTAGAAGGAACAGTTATGGACAGAGGTATTATAGTCCAAGAAGGCACGTGAGTCAGGAACAGCATTTGTACAGGAGGAGAGACTGGTAGGAGTGAGGACTTGTATGTGTATAAATACGGTGGATTGAAAAACATTTTAAATTGCATGAAAAATGACTTTTAAGTATTGTATATTTTTATTAGGGAAGGATTCATATAGTGTTATTCCTTAAGGAGGCAGTTGGAACTTTGCCTCTCTGGGAAGGGGGTATTGCAGTGCCCTGATACCCCACCCACTCGTTTTGCATTACGATAAATATAAACATGCACATTATCAAACCATTGTCATGTCATTATAGGAATGTTTCATTGCACATTATTTGTTATTGTATTACCTATTTAATTCTGATGGAAATACCTCTGTGTCGCATGTGCATTGGATATGATCAGTCATTTTCCACTATTATTGGAACCAGGAAGTGCTTCGATGTCGGCCATATTGTTGCACGCGGAGCTGCAGTGTGATGTCACTAGAACGTGACGGCGTTGGAGAGGTTCATTAGGTTTTTTTTAAACATTGTATAGTGGGGCCAAATTCAAATAGATTAACTTGTTAAATCTCTTTAATACATGGTTTATTTATGTAATAACTGCTCTTATGTTATTCTATATATATTGTTATTGCCAGTATAACGTTTTAAGTGATATTATTGAAGTAATATAACTGGATTTAGCTTGTATATTTGTAACTGTCGGATGTGTCGGACGTGTTTGATACCTTTTTTGTACCTCTTTGTTCGAACTGACGGAAGCTGTCCAACAGTTTTAGGGTGTAGGATTCTGGGGTATAAAAGCTGGAGTTTCTTACAGTTTCGGGACTCCGCAACTAAAATACTAAAATTCCAAAAGGCATATTGCACTTCATCCTCATAAATCTGGGTAAAATATAAGTTTTTAGATCTATTCTCAAGTTAAATAAGTATATTATAGATTGTTTGGCTTTTTTGTATAGCTTTAAAGGTCTTTGTAGCGCTCTTTAGTATTTATTAATAAAACGTATTTTATTATTAAATTTGAGATTGACTATTGCTAGTACACCACCGACACATCCAAACCTCTTCAATATTGTAGTCTATCTGCGTGTTCAATTCACGGTATTTCGTTATTTCGTGACCGAAACTCTACTTGTAATAGCTCCTCTTATGAATATTATTAAACATCGTCGTTTAATTATTATCACAGCTTATTGTTAGAGGTTCACCTTAATAAAAGTATTCAGAACGTTGGCTTTGTTCAGATATATATACCCCTTAGTTATGCAGTGACCAGTTTAACATACTTTACATGCGGAGTCAGTTTTTTTAATGTTTGTTTTCTTTCTGTGCGTGCTGTAACCTAAGACTGTCTGGACTAAATAAATACGCAACTGATACGCACGTATGCTACCAACCCTAAAGTATCAGCTCGTAACAATACATTACCTCGGAGACATCGTGTTGTCATGAATATATTATGCCGGAGACAAAATGTTGTCATTAATACATTACCTCGGAGACAAAGTCTTGTCATGAATACATTACCTCGGAGACAAAGTCTTGTCATGAATACATTACCTAGGAGACAAAGTCTTGTTGTGAATACATTACCTCGGAGACGAAGTGTTGTCATGAATACATTACTCGGAGACAAAGAGTTGTCATGAATACATTACCTCGGAGATGAGGTGTTGTCATGAATACATTACCTCGGAGACGAAGTGTTGTCATGAATACATTACTCGGAGACAAAGAGTTGTCATGAATACATTACCTCGGAGATGAGGTGTTGTCATGAATACATTACCTCGGAGACGATGTGTTGTCATGACTACATTACCTCGGAGACAGTGTTGTCATGATTACATTACCTCGGAGACAAAATGTTGTCATGAACACATTACCTCGGAGACGAGGTGTTGCCATGAATACATCATCTTGGAGACAAAGTGTTGTCATGAATATCTTACCTCGGAGACAAAGTGTCGTATGAGCGAGATATCTGTATCTTGTTTGTTGTGACAGTCCCGTATATAGTTCACCACCGGGATGACACACCCACAGCTAAACACGTGCACCATGCGGTCCAAAACTGTCTTCTTTAACTCCAGCTGTAATATACATACATACATATACACATAGAAAATACACAGAGAAAATACACATAGAATATACACATAGAATATACACATAGAAAATACACATAGAATATACACATAGAAAATACACATAGAAAATACACATAGAATATACACATAGAAAATACAAATAGAAAATACACATAGAATATACACACAGATAATACACATAGAATATACACATAGAAAATACACTTTATTTTGATATACACCATCATCGTATATAACACACAGTCAGTCTGGACTACAATACTGCAGGATCTGCTTACCAATATGAGTGGGGTGGGGAATATTAACGTTACATGCTTAACTGACGTTCAGGGACGCACATCTTAATGGAACACCATACCGTAATGTACCAATTTTGTTGTGTTAACTCAAAATTTTATAGCAAGTGCCGTAGAAGAAACATTTTCTGGAAACGTCATGTAGCGGATTTAGGGAAACCTGCCCGCTATTTTTAGTTCCTGGAAGAAAGGGTGCTTGTGATGTAATGGTGTTTTCTTTAGATAACCAATCAAATTCATTTTTCAAATTAGATGATAATGTTACAAGGTAATATGGGTAATATACAAAAATAAAATTTGATGGAAATTTTTTATCAGTTCTATTTTTAAATCTAGGTCAAAGTCGGTCAACTTTGGAACTTAGTTTTACCAAGAAATAATTTGACGTTCATAAGCGTTCATACACCAATTTATTCATCTATCTTTACTCTTTCAATGGCATTTTTTCTTTAATTTGTATCTTTCAGTGCATTTAAGCGCCAGGTCAACAAATAAAGCATGCATTTACACATAACTGGTTGAAAATAGCAGAGCGCAATACGTCAGCTGATGACGCGTGTTGTTAATGCACCAAATCTGGCAGATAAAAGTGTTAAAAGTTAAAGTTCAAACTGCTAAAACTTTTTATTTCTGGACGGATTTTGATCATTTAAACAGCATTATGCTTATATATCTAATATTTCAAGGAATTAAAAACTATTTATTTTTTTCCCCATTAAACCTAAAAAGCTTTATCATGGTTAACCATGTATGGGGCTTGCATGCTAACAGTTAGGGTTGACCATGTCATAACAAAACTGAACTGAACTAAATTGGATTTTATAGTTGCACCAACAGCTAAGGTCATATGGCGACTTTCCAGCAACCATTGGTGGAGGAAGACCCCAGGTGGCCCTACGGGCAATTTTCGCTCACGGGCGGGCACCTGGGTTTAAACACCATTCCGCAAGCCAGCTCATAGCTTTCTCACATAAAGAATCCTAACCCCTGAGGGATCGAACCTACAGCGTTGAAGGGCAAGTGATGCCATAACAAAAACATGGAATATACATGTATTACTCAGACATCAACAAAATACCTTGGCTTATGCCTCAAACTGGAATCTACTTATGCCTGTAAATATATGTAATAACATATGCCTGAAACATCTCATTTGACATGCTATTCATTTAACTCACTCTGACTAAAACATCCAGTTCCTCAAAGTTGGACTCGAACAATCTGACAAGAAGGTCGAGCGCTTTCTGGTGTAGAAGCAGATGGTTAGTGACAATCTCGTCCACAAGCACAAGATGAAGGGGCGTGTGGTCGATGTTCAACTTAAAGTAACTCTTGTCAGATAATATTTCATCCACCCACGCTAGTACACCGATGGCAATCACTGGAAATCTGGGGATAAATGGCAAATAAATATACGACTATAAGCAATTAATGGTATTTAACAGGTTTGAAAGTTCATGTGAAGCTAATGTTATGTAATGGTGATTGGCTCAGGGCTTAAATTAACAATCGTAGTTTTTCGACGAACACCGAGATCAAAAGTGTACAGTGTACTTCCAAAATATCAAAATACGCCGAGATTCTTTACTACAGACATCCCATTGTAAATCCCCGATATAGCCCCATCCATCTAATCCAATTTCATTTGAGACAGCCGAGGAGCAGTTAAAACTCAGTGGAGCATGGGACAGGTTAAACCGGTTTGGTCCAGTTTTATCAAGGTTCAAACATGGCTGGCATGATGACGTAGGAGGGAGTGCTAATTAGTTAATCGGCCTAGATGCGCGTTTCACAAATCGAAAGTTGAAGTGTAATCTCCTACCATATGCCTTAATTTATATTAATTAAATGCAAAGTTAAAAAAATTCACTTGGACAGCTTAGAATTTTAGATTTGTTATGCCCCCAAAGGGTGGCATATAGTAGTCGCACTGTAAGTCCGTCCGTCAGTCCCTTCGTTCGTTCGTTCGGTCGTCCATACAATCGTGTCCGGTTAATAACGCTGACATTCATGGACAGATTTTCAAATAACTTGGCAAAAGTGCTCATCACAACAACACGACATGTCGCTTACAAAACCCAGGTCCGTGGCTCTAAGGTCAAGGTCACAATTAGAGGTCAAAAGTCAAATTGTGTCCGGTCAATAACTGGCATTCATGGATGGATTTTCAAATAACTTGGCACAAGTACGCACCACAACAAGACGACGTGTCGCGCACACAATCCAAGTCCGTGGCTCCAAGTCGGTGGATTTTCAAATAACTTGTTCTTTTATGTTATTGTGATCATTTTATTTATCGAAGTAAAAAGAAAAACTCAATATTGATCTATAACATTTAATAAGCTCTAACCTAAGGGGAAAGAACAATTCGCGAGTCGACACACAGAAATGAAATTATCACAGGCAAAAACGATCAATTGCTTTGATAATATATTTTATAAACAGTTACATTTATTTAATACACAGTTTTATTATCTTTCCTGGACTGAAGAATTGAAAACATAAAAAACGAAAATCACTGTATGTGGGTAGATTATGACACACAAAAGCAAATATGAATTATTTTTACTTTGAAACTATTTATATAATGATGTCATAAAACATTAGCTATTAACTTAATAGCATGGATCAACACAGTCAAGTTATTAAACAACATTTTCATAACTTTAACATTTTTTAGTTATGACAATATTTGAATGTAATTCAAAGTTATTTAATGAATGAATAAACTGAAGGAAAAAAAGACAATTTACAAAAAAGATTGAACAAGAGTGTCCATTCGACACAAAATACGCCCGTTGAAAGTGGATCATTTGTAACTGTGCTAACAGACAGATGGACGGACAATGCCGAACAATAATAAGAACTTCGTTGTTACCAGGGCGTTTGGTCTTGTTTTCGAACTTGACCGAGTTTTAAGATTGAAAAACAATTATTCAAGTTATTGAGCGGACATCATCAAAATTGTCAATTTTCAATAATTAAAGGTCCATAACTCCGTTGTTACCGGGCGATTGGGCTGGCTTTCGAAATTGACCGATATATTACGCCCATAAACATAATTCCAAAGTTTCATAAAAATTGAACAACAAATACTCAATTTATTGAGCGGACATCGTTAAAATTGTCAATTTTCAATAATTAAAGGACCATAGCTCCGTTGTTACCGGGCGATTGGGCTGGTGATTGATTGACATTATGTTATGGTGATTGGTTGACATTGCGTTATGGTGATTGATTGACATATGTTACGGTGTTTGGCTGACATTATGTTATGGTGATTGGCTGACATTAAGTTATGATGATTGGTTGACATTACATTATGGTGGTTGGCTGACATTATGTTTCCGTGACTGGTTGACAGTATGTTATGGTGATTGGCTGACATTAAGTTATGGTGATTAATTGACATTACGTTATGGTGAATGGCTGACATTATGTTATGGTGATTGGTTGACATTATGTTATGGTGATTGGTTGACATTACTTTATAGTGACTGGCTGACATTAAGTTATGGTGATTGGTTGACATTACATTATGGTGATTGGTTGACATTGCGTTATGGTGATTGGTTGACATTACATTACGGTGATTGGTTGACATTAAGTTATGGTGATTGGTTGACATTAAGTTATGGTGATTGGCTGACATTAAGTTATGGTGATTGGTTGACATTAAGTTATGGTGATTGGTTGACATTGCGTTATGGTAATTGGCTGACATGATGTTTCAGTGATTGGTTGACATTATGTTATGGTGATTGGCTGACATTAAGTTATGGTGATTGACTGACATTATGTTATGGTGATTGGTTGACATTATGTTATGGTGATTGGTTGACATTATGTTATGGTGATTGGTTGACATTATGTTATGGTGATTGGTTGACATTATATTATGGTGATTGGTTGACATTAAGTTATGGTGATTGGCTGACATTATGTTTCGGTGATTGGTTGACATTATGTTATGGTGATTGACTGACATAACATTATGGTGATTGACATTATGTTATGATGATTGGTTGACATAACATTATAGTGATTGACATTATGTTATGATGATTGGTTGACATAACATTATAGTGATTAGTTGACATTACATTATGGTGATTGGCTGACATTATGTTTCGGTGATTGATTGACTATGTTATGGTGATTGGCTGACATTAACTTATGGTGACTGGTTGACATTATGTTAAGGTGATTGGTTGACATTGCATTATGGTGAAGTTATGGTGATTGTTTGACATTATGTTATGGTGATTGGTTGACATTACATTATGGTGATTGGCTGACATTATGTTTCGGTGATTGGTTGACATTATGTTATGGTGAATGGCTGACGTTATTATTGTGATTGGTTGACATTATGTTATGGTGATTGGCTGTCTTTATGTTATGGTGATTGGTTGACATTATGTTATGGTGATTGGCTGACATAACGTTATGGTGATTGGCTGACATTATGTTTCGGTGATTGGTTGACATTATGTTATTGTGATTGGCTGACATTATGTTATTGTGATTGGCTGACATTATGTTATGGTGATTGGCTGTCTTTATGTTATGGTGATTGGTTGACATTATGTTATGGTGATTGACTGACATTAAGTTTACTTACAAACTTTATGCGAACAACAAGGCAGACGACAATGATACAGACGACAATGACCCAGACGACAATGATACAGACGACAATGATACAGACGACAATGACCCAGACGACAATGATACAGACGACAATGATACAGACGACACTGACCCAGATGACGATGATACAGACGACAATGATACAGACGACACTGACCCAGACGACACTGACCCAGATGACAATGATACAGACGACAATGATACAGACGACACTGACCCAGATGACGATCAAGTGATGACAACAGCTCTTTTTTTTCTTCGAAATAGTCGAGCTAAACCAAGTTAAATATTCTCTATCAAAAAAAAAAAAAAAATTAGAAATATGTATACAACGCTCCTTCTCCATAAAACCATTGCAAACTCATCTACTTCCACTGTCACAGAGCTCTTCCAATACAGGTCAATTATTTATTATAGTTTTATGTTGTAACTGAATGTGCATGGAAATTCTAGCAGGTAGACGCCTCTCTTGACAGACCGTTTACATTTTGTGAGAAAATAAATAATTAAATACAAATACAGAAGTCTATTAGCCTACTTGATACACTGGAATAATGTTGACACGTCCACGATCAGCTCCGAGGAGTTTTTATTCTGGGCACACAGTGCCTGTACCTTCTCCAGTGCCTGTGTCGTGGGCTTTAGTTCTTTCTTCTCGATGTGCTTTCTCACTCCCTATATAATCATGCAACAACACATTTGTGTCTAGTGAATACGTTACAATACTTGTGTCTAGTGAATACGTTACAATACTTGTGTCTAGTGAATACGTTACAATACTTGTGTCTAGTGAATACGTTACAATACTTGTGTCTAGTGAATACGTTACAATACTTGTGTCTAGTGAATACGTTACAATACTTGTGTCTAGTGAATACGTTACAATACTTGTGTCTAGTGAATACGTTACAATACTTGTGTCTAGTGAATACGTTACAATACTTGAATAAGTTTGTATGCATTATGCTTATTTTACTCATTATCTCCATTAATGGTAGGAGTGTAACGTGGGGTTATTGTGTTGATTTAAATATCAGTGGCCATCCTTGTGTGTAGTGGCCGACTTGTCTGTAGTAATATCAACTATGAAATGTAACTTAAACATCCCAGGAACATTTCCTGATAGTCCCATCAAGAAACACATATTTAAATCCGTCATGAAATTGTATTAAAATAAATTATTATTAATTTTATGACATATATATTTCTACATGCTTGACCTCACAGGGAAACGAGTTTAATCTGAATTGAATAACTGCACAACTATTACCACATAATTGACCATTTCAAGGATCTGGCCAGTGTGGATTAATTTACCTGTTCAAACTTTTCTACATCATTAAATAAAATATTGTTCTTTTTTGTTTTTGTTTTGTGAATTGTAAAAATCTATTGTTGTGTTTTGATTTATCTTTAAATAAACATACACATGTTTATGAAACAAAACTTGGCCATAGAACTTAAGCATATTTTATTTCCTTTATTGTCTATACAATCACACACAACTAATACAAGCTAGTTCTTTTTAGTGGATCACAGAGATAGAGAATATTATGTCAGTGCCTTCTGCAATCAAGTTTATTAAGCGAGGCTTAGAAAACGAAGAATGGCTCGGCTGAGCCATTCTTCGTTTTGTGCTGAGCCTAATAAACTTGATAGTAAAAGGCACTGACATAATATTCTATATATCTTGTAGATTATCCACATTTCTCTGTATGAATTACTATTACTATCTATTTCGCAGAATGTTACGCTTATCGAGGACGCCGCCATGTTGTTGTTTTTTATTTGTTTTATGACGTCAGGCAACGTTACGTACATGACGTCAGATAACGTTACGTACAATAAATGATTCCGCATTGATATGCTTTATTGGTCAGTGCCTAATAAAGCAAAATGTATTAGGTCACCCCTTTATTAGGCAGAAAAGTGATAAAGGGAATTATTCTACATCCAGTAACGCCCTCAAGTTAGGTGGGGTATTTGAGTCATGTATGTATCAACGGATACACTTCATGACCAATTTATATAGTTTTTCATTTCATTCTTTTAACAATATTGCCTCCTGTTGTTATATGACCAGACTAAGTCACATGACATAATTCACGAAGCATCAACCAGCTGATAGAACATTTTCTTGCATACCAGATAAGGTTAACCACGTTTTACATGGGTGATGGAAAGCCTGATCTTACACATGGGGGAATATAAAAGTCCTGCGCTGATATCAACAATGACAGTTGCGTGACGTCATTGTGTAAATAAACATGCAAAACATTAATAGTTGGCGACGTCCATGTGCAGAATGTAAATGATATGCAAGAAAAAGAATCCATCATGGGTATCCGGTGAAGATAGGGAATTTCAACACGAGGTATAATTGTTTTTATCGGAACTGAGGCTCTGTTGAGGTTCCGATTAGAACAGTTATACCGAGTGTTGGAATTTTCCTATCTGAACCGGATACCCATGAAAGATTATTATATTACTCTGAGTAATGCAAAACAAATATCTTATACCTTCTTATAAGTTTCAGTGACGCTGGCTGCGTAAGACAACAGGTAAATGTATTTGTTCTTGTGTTCTTGGTTCAGACGGGCATTAGACTTGAATAGGCAGTCAATTAACAGATCTGAAAATAAAAGGCAGTTAAAACTGAAACATTTGTAAATGAAAACATGAACATCAATGGTTGGTATGCCTGCAATGAATCTGTCAAATTTAAAAAATAATTAATGCTCACACAAAAAGAACAAACTGACTTCTTGTTTCCATAAAAATGCAGAAAAATATCATATAAGATAGTTCTAAAACTGCACCACAAGACCACTGGATTAATGTGTGTATAAGTTTGTTTAATATACTTAACAATATGTGACATAGAAGTGGAGATTCAGAAAATGTATGTCAAATAATATCACTGAAAGTCAAGATACAAAGAACTTGTACCTTAACTTGCACGTAAGCCAGATGCACGCACTTAACCAGATGGTCATGATAGTGATCCCCAAGTAGAGCTCTCCACAAACTGTGTTCCCTATCCCCTGTGTTCCCTATCCTATCCCCTGTGTTCCCTATCCCCTGTGTTCCCTATCCTATCCCCTGTGTTCCATATCCCCTGGTTAACTGAATAGCCTTCAGTCAATTCATATTTAGCTCATCTATTTGAAGAATATGGAGAGCTGTTGAATTCATCCATGCGCCGTTGGTTAGGGTAACAAAAAAATCAGTACCATCAAGAGCACTGGTAGACCATGTTCAAAAACTTTGTATTGCATTTTATCAAAACTATGCCCTCAATTTCTTCTTAAAGTATTTTGGCAAGTCCGTGTATTGCAATAGCTGCTCATCATATACCAACACAACTTTAGTAAAACTTGGAATATGTCTGCAATATCATCCATTACTTTGTATTTCATAATAACAAAATTATGGTCCTTTTTTTACTTTTCCTATTTTAAGTTTTTTGGCAAGTCCATGTATTTCACTTCACAACCACCTACCCTCCACAATTAAGACTTGTGAATGAACTGGCTCAAAGTAGGCAAAACAGCAAGTGGTGGTAGCGGCCTTGTTTAACATCGAATTCGAACAGTTGAGCATGCTGTCTTTTCAACAGCTCTTGTTGGAATATTTAGTGGACCTGTTTTGATCTCTTCTCCTTTAACAGGAATCAAGGAGTGTAAAAGGTAAGTAAAATGTATGTGAAGGCCATGGTGACATGATTTAGGTACATATACGCAGTAACCATCCTGATGTATCTGTGCAGGATGTTTAGCTGCATATACGCAGTAACCATCCTGATGTATCTGTGCAGGATGTTTAGCTGCATATACGCAGTAACCATCCTGATGTATCTGTGCAGGATGTTTAGCTACATATACGCAGTAACCATCCTGATGTATCTGTGCAGGATGTTTAGCTACATATACGCAGTAACCATCCTGATGTATCTGTGCAAGATGTTTAGCTACATATACGCAGTAACCATCCTGATGTATCTGTGCAGGATGTTTAGCTACATATATGCAGTAACCATCCTGATGTATCTGTGCAGGATGTTTAGCTGCATATACGCAGTAACCATCCTGATGTATCTGTGCAGGATGTTTAGCTACATATACGCAGTAACCATCCTGATGTATCTGTGCAGGATGTTTAGCTGCATATACACAGTAACCATCCTGATGTATCTGTGCATGATGTTTAGCTGCATATACACAGTAACCATCCTGATGTATCTGTGCATGATGTTTAGCTGCATATACACAGTAACCATCCTGATGTATCTGTGCATGATGTTTAGCTGCATATACACAGTAACCATCCTGATGTATCTGTGCATGATGTTTAGCTACATATACGCAGTAACCATCCTGATGTATCTGTGCAGGATGTTTAGCTACATATACGCAGTAACCATCCTGATGTATCTGTGCAGGATGTTTAGCTACATATACGCAGTAACCATCCTGATGTATCTGTGCAGGATGTTTAGCTACATATACGCAGTAACCATCCTGATGTATCTGTGCAGGATGTTTAGCTACATATACGCAGCAACCATCCTGATGTATCTGTGCAGGATGTTTAGCTACTTATACGCAGCAACCATCCTGATGTATATGTGCAGGATGTTTAGCTACATATACGCAGTAACCATCCTGATGTATCTGTGCAGGATGTTTAGCTACTTATACGCAGCAACCATCCTGATGTATATGTGCAGGATGTTTAGCTACATATACGCAGTAACCATCCTGATGTATCTGTGCAGGATGTTTCGCTTCTTATACGCAGCAACCATCCTGATGTATATGTGCAGGATGTTTAGCTGCATATACGCAGCAACCATCCTGATGTATCTGTGCAGGATGTTTAGCTGCATAAACGCAGCAACCATCCTGATGTATCTGTGCAGGATGTTTAGCTGCATATACACAGCAACCATCCTGATGTATCTGTGCAGGATGTTTAGCTGCATATACGCAGTAACCATCCTGATGTATCTGTGCAGGATGTTTAGCTGCATATACGCAGTAACCATCCTGATGTATCTGTGCAGGATGTTTAGCTACATATACACAGTAACCATCCTGATGTATCTGTGCAGGATGTTTAGCTACATATACACAGTAACCATCCTGATGTATCTGTGCAGGATGTTTAGCTGCATATACACAGTAACCATCCTGATGTATCTGTGCAGGATGTTTGCTGACTAGTTTTAAGAAACTCAGCTGTCAAACAATCTTTACTGGAATCTATGAAATGTAAGAATGAGGGGTTTTGTGATATTGTAGATATATACATAACAAGAAATGTGGAAATCAATGAAAATCAGATGTTCTATTTGAAATGCTATTACACTACCGGTAAGATGAAAATGAAGTAACAAAAGGTTTTTTCTACAAAAAAACAGTAAATTACATAAATGAAGTAGTTGAAGTTCTTGTATTAAAGTGATATAAACAGTGTACAATATAGAATAAATAGAATGACATGAGAATCACAAACATAAATGTATACACAGTAAATGAGGACTGTAAAGAAAGAAAAGATTTGTTATTAAGGCAAATATAAGCTACATGCACAGCAAGTTTCGTTGAAATATCTCATTCCTAAATTAAATAATTAAGCGGAAATTGTTTTTCTATTTTTAATAACAGTGACTTTGGCCTTGACCCCAGTGACCCCAAATGCTTCCTTTCGATATGAAATACATACACAGCAAGTTTCGTTTAAATAGCTCATTCCCAACTCAAGTTATTGAGCGGAAAATGTTTTTCTATTTTTAGTAACAATGACCTTGACCCCAGTGATCCCAAGTGCAATCCCAAACTTCCTTTCTATATAAGCTACCTACCCTGCAAGTTTCATTGCAATATCTCATTTCTAACAAAAGTTATTAAGCGGAAAATGTTTTCCTATTTATTGTAACAGTGACCTTGACCCCAGTGACCCCAAATGAAATCCTACTTTCCATATAAGTTACCTACCCAGCAAATTTCATCGCAATTTCTCATTACTAACAAAAGTTATGGAGCGGAAACCGTTTTTCTATTTTTAGTAACAGTGACCTTGACCTTGACCCCAGTGACTCCAAATGCAATCTCAAGTTTTCTTTCCATATAAGCTACCTACCCTGCAAATTTCATTGCAATATCTCATTTCTAACAAAAGTTATTGAGCGGAAACTGTTTTTCTATTTTTAGTAACAGTGACCTTGACCTTGACCCAGTAACCTCAACTGCAATCCCGAGCTTACTTTCCATATAAGCTACCTACCCTGCAAGTTTCTTCACACTACCTCATTCCTAACAAAAGTTACTGAGCAGAAACCGTTTTACTATTTTTAGTAACAGTGACCTTAATCCCAGCGACCCCAAATGCAATCCCAAGCTTCCTTTCCATATAAGCTACCTATCCTGCAAGTTTCTTTGCAATACCTCATTCCTAACAAAAGTTATTGAGCAGAAACTAAGAGTTTGACGCCGCATACTCGCCCGCCAAATGACATACCCCAATCTAATAACCAGAGTTTTCCAAGGAAAACCTGGTTAATTATGTTACCGTGAAGTTGGTGCAATTTCTTTATCTGTTTTAGACGCTAGTTAAACCGTGGCATATGACTTTGTTAACTCTGTATTTTATAAGACATTGATTCTCCACAATATCCTACCTAGAAAGGCTGGTACCCTGATGAGATCCACAGGGGGTGGCGGATACTGGTTGTCTGAATACATCTTGTATAACTGAAATGGTAATGAGCAAAATATAACTACAGCTGTCATCTGGAAGGGCCGACTCATATACTCCCAATGGGACCATTATCTGGTCATGGTGACCTTGACCTTCAACCTATTGACCTCAACAGATAAAAGTTATCTTCTCACAATGGACAGTAGAGATACTCTACCGTGAAGTTTCATGAGGAGGAGGAGAAGGGGAGAGGAGGAGAAGGGGAGGATGAGGGGAAGGAGAAGGGGAGGATGAGGGTTAGGAGGAGAAGGGGAGGAGGAGAAGGGGAGGAGAAGGGGAGGAGGAAAAGGAGAAGGGGAGGAGGAGGGGAAGGAGGAGGAATATTCTGATGTACTAACAATACAATTATTTTGTTTTTTACAATAAAGGAGGATAATCATGACAAACTCGAGAGAAACTGTTACAATATGAGGATGATAACCCCACCAACAACAACGCTGATAATGATCTTGATGGTGATACTGACGATGATGTAAACTCCCAATCCAGAACACAAGAAAAAGAATGCTTAAAGAACTATGTAAAAGAAAATAATTGTACTCAGTTGAACTAACCTATAAACAGTTATTCGAAATACAAAATGATATTTTTACTGGCCAAAGTCCACATCCTTTTGTGTTGGTTATTTTATACCAAAATCCATTAATACATGAAACCATTGTGAAATACTTACTATTGTAATATCAGCTGGGTTGAGTGCTTTCCTAGACAACATGGATGATAATGCCTGACAAGCTCTCGGATATGCAGCAGCTCCACTAAGGGCCAGAGTGATAGGGGTCACATCCAGACCTCTGTAACAAATTAACTTTATCAATAGTTAAGTATGAGCAGATGGTCGGGGCTAAATGGGTCACATACAAACATATGTTACAGATGGTCAGGGCTAAATGGGTCACATCCAAACACGTTACAAATGAACTATATAGTTAAGTATGAGCAGATGGTCGGGGCTAAATGGTCACATGCAAACATATGTTACACATGAACTATATAGTTAAGTATGAACAGATGGTCGGGGCTAAATGGGTCACAAACAAACATATGTTACAGATGGTCCGGGCTAAATGGGTCACATCCAAACACGTTACAAATGAACTATATAGTTAAGTATGAGCAGATGGTCGGGGCTAAATGGTCACATGCAAACATATGTTACACATGAACTATATAGTTAAGTATGAGCAGATGGTCGGGGCTAAATGGGTCACATCAAAACACGTTACAAATGAACTATATAGTTAATCATGAGCAGATGGTCGGGGCTAAATGGGTCACATCCAAACATGTTACAAATGAACTATATAGTTAAGCATGAGCAGATGGTCGGGGCTAAATGGGTCACATCCAAACACGTTACAAATGAACTATATAGTTAATCATGAGCAGATTGTCGAGGCTAAATGGGTCACATCCAAACACGTTACAAATGAACTATATAGTTAAGTATGAGCAGATGGTCGGGGCTAAATGGTCACATCCAAACACGTTACAAATGAACTATATAGTTAAGCATGAGCAGATGGTCGGGGCTAAATGGGTCACATCCAAACATGTTACAAATGAACTATATAGTTATGTATGAGCAGATGGTCGGGGCTAAATGGGTCACATCCAAACATATGTTACAAATGAACTATATAGTTAAGCATGAGCAGATGGTCGAGGCTAAATGGATCACATCCAAACACGTTACAAATGAACTATATAGTTAAGCATGAGCAGATGGTCGGGGCTACATGAGTCACATCCGAACATGTTACAAATGAACTATATAGTTAAGCATGAGCAGATGGTCGGGGCTAAATGGGTCACATCCAAACATGTTACAAATGAACTATATAGTTAAGTATGAGCATATGGTCGGGCCTAAATGGGTCACATCCAAACATGTTACAAATGAACTATATAGTTAAGTATGAGCAGATGGTCGGGGCTAAATGGGTCACATCCAAACATGTTACAAATGAACTATATAGTTAAGTATGAGCAGATGATCGGGGCTAAATGGGTCACATCCAAACATGTTACAAATGAACTATATAGTTAAGTATGAGCATATGGTTGGGGCTAAATGGGTCACATCCAAACATGTTACAAATGAACTATATAGTTAAGTATGAGCAGATGGTCGGGGCTAAATGGGTCACATCCAAACATATGTTACACATGAACTATAGAGTTAAGCATGAGCAGATGGTCGGGGCTAAATGGGTCACATCCAAACATGTTACAAATGATCTATATAGTTAAGTATGAGCAGATGGTCGAGGCTAAATGGGTCACATCCAAACATATGTTACACATGAACTATAGAGTTAAGTATGAACAGATGGTCGGGGCTAAATGGTCACATCCAAACATGTTACACATGAACTATAGAGTTAAGTATGAACAGATGGTCGGGGCTAAATGGTCACATCCAAACACGTTACACATGAACTATAGAGTTAAGCATGAGCAGATGGTCGGGGCTAAATGGGTCACATCCAAACATGTTACAAATGATCTATATAGTTAAGTATGAGCAGATGGTCGGGGCTAAATGGGTCACATCCAAACATATGTTACACATGAACTATAGAGTTAAGCATGAGCAGATGGTCGGGGCTAAATGGGTCACTTCCAAACATGTTACAAATGATCTATATAGTTTAGTATGAGCAGATGGTCGGGGCTAAATGGGTCACATCCAAACATGTTACAAATGAACTATATAGTTAAGTATGAGCAGATGGTCGAGGCTAAATGGGTCACATCCAAACATGTTACAAATGAACTATATAGTTAAGTATGAGCAGATGGTCGAGGCTAAATGGGTCACATCCAAACATGTTACAAATGAACTATATAGTTAAGTATGAGCAGATGGTCGAGGCTAAATGGGTCACATCCAAACATATGTTACACATGAACTATAGAGTTAAGCATGAGCAGATGGTCGGGGCTAAATGGGTCACATCCAAACATGTTACAAATGATCTATATAGTTAAGTATGAGCAGATGGTCGAGGCTAAATGGGTCACATCCAAACATGTTACAAATGAACTATATAGTTAAGTATGAGCAGATGATCGGGGCTCAATGGGTCACATCCAAACATGTTACAAATGAACTATATAGTTAAGTATGAGCATATGGTTGGGGCTAAATGGGTCACATCCAAACATGTTACAAATAAACTATATAGTTAAGTATGAGCAGATGGTCGGGGCTAAATGGGTCACATCCAAACATGTTACAAATGAACTATATAGTTAAGTATGAGCAGATGGTCGGGCTAAATGGGTCACATCCAAACATATGTTACAAATGAACTATATAGTTAAGTATGAGCAGATGGTCGGTGCTAAATGGTCACATCCAAACATGTTACAAATGAACTATATAGTTAAGTATGAGCAGATGGTCGGTGCTAAATGGTCACATCCAAACATGTTACAAATGAACTATATAGTTAAGTATGAGCAGATGGTCGGGGCTAAATGGGTCACATCCAAACATGTTACAAATGAACTATATAGTTAAGTATGAGCAAATGGTCGGGGCTAAATGGGTCACATCCAAACATGTTACAAATGAACTATACAGTTAAGTATGAGCAGATGGTCGGGGCTAAATGGGTCACATCCAAACATATGTTACAAATGAACTATATAGTTAAGTATGAGCAGATGGACGGGTTAAATGGGTCACATTCAAACATGTTACAAATGAACTATATAGTTAAGTATGAGCAGATGGCCTGGGCTAAATGGGTCACATCCAAACATGTTACAAATGAACTATATAGTTAAGAATGAGCAGATGGTCGGGGCTAAATAGGTCACATCCAAACATATGTTACGAATGAACTATATAGTTAAGCATGAGCAGATGGTCGGTGCTAAATGGTCACATCCAAACATGTTACAAATGTTCACGACCATACAGATATAAAGCTTTACAATCACAAGGATATGAAGCTTTACAATCACAGAGATATAAGCTTCACAATCACCGAGATATAAAGATTCGCAATCGTAGAGATATAAAGCTTTACAATCACTGAGATATAAAGCTTTACAATCACAGAGATATAAAGCTTTACAATCATAGAGATATAAAGCTTTACAATCACAGGGATATAAAGCTTTACAATCACAGTGATATAAAGATTTACAATAACAGAGATATAAAGCTTCACAATCACAGATATATAAAGCTTCACAATCACAGGGATATACAACTTCAAACAGATATAAAGCTTTACACCCACAGAGATATAAAACTTTACAATCACAGGGATCTTTACAATCTAAAGCTTCACAAGCATAGAGATATAAAGCTTTACAATCACAGAGATATGAAGCTTACAATCACAGAGATTAAAGCTTCACAATCACAGAGATATAAAGCTTCGCAATTGTAGAAATATAAAGCTTTACAATCACTGAGATAAAAAGCTTTACAATCACTGAGATATAAAGCTTTACAATCACAGAGATATAAAGCTTTAGGGGAGACTCCTTAGTTTCGAATGAATGTCCATGGGGAATTTCTTATCAAATAGAAATCTAAGAGATTAAAAGCCATGTAGACAATAAAAAAGAAATCCACAAATGCGGTGTTTTTGACTTAGTATGACATAATAGTTAATTTTGATATAAATAAACTTTTTGTACTATGACCCGTATGTAGCCTGTAAACAGAAAATCGTAACTGGTGGCTATGTTGTAAATGATAGCTTTTTTTATCACTTCCTGCAATTCTTGAGTCGACATCAGATTACGGGAAAAAAAGCCGGTTAAGGTATGTAGAAATAGCATTTTTATGACAATTTGGAGTGTTTGTCATTCAATTATGGATGTGTTATATCTCAAATAAGGGACAGGTATATGCTGTCGTTTGTCTATAAATGTCATGTTTTCACTTTTTTGGGTGCTGAGTTGGGTGGGGTAAATGAAGTTGTATTTGTAGGTAGAGAAACCGATTTTGATGCTTTCTAGCATGTATTTGCTATATTTTGAGAGGAAATGTTATAATCTTTCAGGAACAATGCATGTTTGTTATTTTTGAAAAATAGAATTCAAGTTATTTAGCGTAATTAGTGTACATGTCTGAAACTAGTCTGAATTTCAAAGAAAACTGTAGATTCCGACCTTACAATCATAGAAATATGAAGCTTCACAATCGTAGAGATAAAAAGCTTTACAATCACTGAGATATAAAGCTTTACAATCACAGGGATATAAAAGCTTTACAATCACAGGGATATAAAGCTTCACAATCTTAGAGATATAAAGGTTTACTATCACTGAGATATAAAGCTTCACAATCACAGAGATATAAAGCTTCACAATCACAGAGATATAAAGCTTCACAATCACTGGGATATAAAGCTTTACAATCACATAGATATAAAGCTTCACCATCACAGATATATAAAACTTCACAATCACAGGGATATAAAGCTTCACAATCTTAGAGATAAACGCTTTACAATCACAGGGATATAAAGCTTTACAATCACAGATATATCAAGTTTCACAATCACAGTGATATAAAGCTTTACAATCATAGAGATATAAAGCTTCACAATCACATAGATATAAAGCTTCACAATCACAAAGATATAAAGCTTTACAATCACAGAGATATAAAGCTTTACAATCACAGAGATATAAAGCTTTACAATCACTGAGATATAAAGCTTCACAATCACAGAGATATAAAGCTTCACAATCACAGAGATATAAAGCTTCACAATCACTGGGATATAAAGCTTTACACTCACATAGGGGGCACTCCACAGTTAAATGTACAATTCTCAATTATCAAACACTTGACAAGCTCTTAGCCTGAATCCTTGAGCAAAAATAAATCACATCATCATTGTGTCATACATTTCTTAGAAGACAATAAAATTACCCATGTTTCCATACCAAATAAAAGTATCAAAAAGCATTTTCTGTACAACTTTAGTCCCATTTCTTTAAGATTACCCCACCCCTTAAAACATGCTAAAAATGCAATTTTAGCAATATTTCAAATGTCAATAAATAAAAATAAAAAAAATTCCTACACATATCAGGGTCATGTCTGCACTCATAATGCTCTTGCATATCAGGAAATGCTAAATTTTACATACCTAGTCCGGCATTTTAAAAAGTTATTCCACGCTGATCTCCTCGTCAGTGAAAATCAGCCATTTTAACTACTTTTAGGAAGTTTTTGATTGGTTCACATTTTTCTATTTATAGCCTCCAAAAAACCCAAAGAATGCATATTCCAATACACCAAAATAAAGTTAAAAGTAATCAAAACTGAAAAAAACATCAAACATGTGCTTCATAATTATTATAAAGACCATCAATGGACCTAAAAGATGCTTAGTTGATTTCTTTCTGATTTACACCATGGACATTCATGCGAAACTGAGGAGTGCCCCCTTAAGGGAAAGTTGTCCGTTAAAAAAAATTGAAACGCCCCTTTTTCCATTTCGCGAATTTATTCCGGACGTCTTGACATACGTATTATTGCGATTGTCCAAAAATTGGCCTAACAGCACCTTTTTAAGATAACACTGAAATAGCCTTTTTAACAGCTTTTTTGCAAACTTTTTTCTTTCGGTCTGTTTTTTTCCCATAGCATGAAAAAGGTCTGAAATTTGCAATCAGAAGTCATTTCCTCTCTAAAAAGTTGCCTCCTATAACCCGATTTATATAAAGCTGCTATCTTATGCGATTTTTTTAATTTTAACGCGACACGACATAATGACGTCATGTGACATGACGTCACCCCACATGCTATTCTATGTTTAACGTCATTTTACTATGACATCAAAATACCATAGCAACCAGTACTTAAATGGGACGTTACCATTAGCAAACTGTACATATACTGAAACAGTGTTATGGCAAACCCAAGAATTACACCAATGGTTAGTTTTTAAATGGCAAAAAGCCCACCTCAGACTTAGAAAATCCTACTAAAATTGCATATACCAACCGCAAGACACATGGGATCTTGAGATATCGCAAGTTAGATATCTCACGATAAGTTGCGATACATCTTGAGAAATTGTAAGATATATCTCTATTTATTTTGTGATATCAATGACTCAAGACACATTGAGATATCTCAAGATAATTATCTCAAAACAACTTAAGATATCTCAAGACAGTTATCTCAAGATAACTTGAGATATCTTGAGATTAATTGAGATATCTCAATACAAATATCTCAATATAAATCGAGATATCTCAAGATAAAATGTGATATCTCAACATGGAGTATCTCAAGATAAATTAGACATATATCGAGATATCTCAAGATACTGTGCATCGCGGAGTATTACAATATACATATTTTACCGAGGTGCTCATAATCTGGGTTTCGTAGCAATGCGGGTTTGCCTTATCGACAAATTACATTCTAACCGAAGTAGTTCTCTTCGCAAACAAACCGAATGGTAACAAAATTTGAAAATATGTTGAAATACAGACAAAAAATCCTTCATTTGACTGTTTTAGTAAAAAAAGGTTTGACCCTTAAGGGGGCACTCCACAGTTAAATGTACATTTCTCAATTATCAAACACTTGACAAGCTCTTAGCCTGAATCCTTGAGCAAAAATAAATCACATCATCATTGTGTCATACATTTCTTAGAAGACAATAAAATTACCCATGTGTCCATACCAAATAAAAGTATCAAAAAGCATTTTCTGTACAACTTTAGTCCCATTTCTTTAAGATTACCCCACCCCTTAAAACATGCTAAAAATGCAATTTTAGCAATATTTCAAATGTCAATAAATAAAAATAAAAAAAATTCCTACACATATCAGGGTCATGTCTGCACTCATAATGCTCTTGCATATCAGGAAATGCTAAATTTTACATACCTAGTCCGGCATTTTAAAAAGTTATTCCACGCTGATCTCCTCGTCAGTGAAAATCAGCCATTTTAACTACTTTTAGGAAGTTTTTGATTGGTTCACATTTTTCTATTTATAGCCTCCAAAAAACCCAAAGAATGCATATTCCAATACACCAAAATAAAGTTAAAAGTAATCAAAACTGAAAAAAACATCAAACATGTGCTTCATAATTATTATAAAGACCATCAATGGACCTAAAAGATGCTTAGTTGATTTCTTTCTGATTTACACCATGGACATTCATGCGAAACTGAGGAGTGCCCCCCATAGATATAAAGCTTCACAATCACAGAGATATAAAGCTTTACAATCACATAGATATAAAGCTTCACAATCACAGAGATATAAAGCTTTACAATCACTGAGATATAAAGCTTCACAATCACAGAGATATAAAGCTTCACATTCACAGGAATATAAAGCTTTACAATCGTAGAGATATAAAGCTTCACAATCACAGGGAGGTAAAGCTTCAAAATCTTAGAGATATAAAGGTTTACAATCACTGAGATATAAAGATTCACAATCACAGGGATATAAAGCTTCACAATCACAGGGATATAAAGCTTCACAGTCACATAGATAAAAAGCTTCACAATCACATAGATATAAAGCTTTACAATCACAGGGATAGAAAGCTTTACAATCACAGAGATATATATCTTCACAATCACAAAACAATCACAGGGATATAAAGCTTTACAATCACAGAGATATAAAGCTTTACAATCACAGATATAATTCTTTACAATCACAGAGATATAAAGCTTCACAATCACAGAGATATAAAGCTTTACAATCACAGGGATATAAAGCTTCACAATCACAGAGATATAAAGCTTTACAATCACATAGATATAAAGCTTCGCAATCACAGAGATATAAGCTTCACAATCACTGGGATATAAAGCTTTACAATCACAGAGATATAAAGCTTCAAAATCACAGAGATATAAAGCTTTACAATCACAGAGATATAAAGCTTCAAAATCACAGAGATATAAAGCTTCAAAATCACATAGATATAAAGCTTCACAATCACAAAGATATAAAGCTTTACAATCACAGAGATATAAAGCTTCAAAATCACAGAGATATAAAGCTTTACAATCACAAAGATATAAAGCTTTACAATCACAGAGATGGACTTGGACCGGTAACCAGAGAGGTCAAAAGTTGAAAATGGTCGTACTCGAAAGTAGTACCATCAGTGGTGTTATTTGGGACTGTGTAATTGATTTAGTACATAAAAGAGGTACGTATATTTACTGTTTTTGTTTTGAGGATAGATTTCCTAAGATATGGGTGCAAAAAGCAAAGGAATCAGTCATCAGAGTGCTGAGTGGTACTACTTTGTATGAGGTAAGATTTTAAACAAAATGAGGTGTGGTTCGGCTGTTGTTGTCAAAAAAGGTCATCTACTTTCATTTTGAGCCAAATGCTGGTGCATAGAGCAGTTATGGTCATTGTTGTTTTGCTATTTTTGTGTTTTGTCGTCACGTATATACATTTTAATGGATATTTGAAGTGTCACGGAGCATTAGGGTAAGTGTTATTCTGTGTAGAGCTAACATTACGGTCTATGTGAAAATAATGGTGGTCCAAATCCAGATATAAAGCTTCACAATCACTGAGAAATAAAGCTTCACAATCACAGAGATATAAAGCTTCACAATCACAGAGATATAAAGCTTCACAATCACTGGGATATAAAGCTTTACAATCACAGAGATATAAAGCTTCACAATCACAGAGATATAAAGCTTCACAATCACAGGAATATAAAGCTTTACAATCGTAGAGATATAAAGCTTCACAATCACAGGGATATAAAGCTTCACAATCTTAGAGATATAAAGGTTTACAATCACTGAGATATAAAGCTTCACAATCACAGGGATATAAAGCTTCACAATCACAGGGATATAAAGCTTCACAATCTTAGAGATATAAAGCTTCAGAATCACAGGGATATAAAGCTTTACATCCACAGATATAAAAAGCTTTACAATCACAGAGATATATATCTTCACAATCACAAAACAATCACAGGGATATAAAGCTTTACAATCACAGGGATATAAAGCTTCACAATCTTAGAGATATAAAGCTTCAAAATCACAGGGATATAAAGCTTTACATAAACAGAGATAAAAAGCTTTACAATCACAGAGATATATATCTTCACAATCACAAAACAATCACAGGGATATAAAGCTTTACAATCACAGAGATATAAAGCTTTACAATCACAAAGATATAATTCTTTACAATCACAGAGATATAAAGCTTCACAATCACAGAGATATAAAGCTTCACAATCACATAGATATAAAGCTTCACAATCACAGGAATATAAAGCTTCACAATCATAGAGATATAAAGCTTCACAATCACAATGATATAAAGCTTTACAATCACATAAATATAAAGCTTCACAATCACAGAGATATAAAGCTTTACAATCACAGGGATATAAAGCTTTACAATCACAGAGATATATCTTCACAATCACAAAACAATCACAGGGATATAAAGCTTTACAATCACAGAGATATAAAGCTTTACAATCACAAAGATATAATTCTTTACAATCACAGAGATATAAAGCTTCACAATCACAGAGATATAAAGCTTCACAATCACATAGATATAAAGCTTCACAATCACATAGATATAAAGCTTCACAATCACAGGGATATAAAGGTTTACAATCACAGGGATATAAAGCTTCACAATCACAGGGATATAAAGGTTTACAATCACAAGGATATAAAGCTTCACAATCACAGGGATATAAAAGTTGACAAGCACAGAGATATAATGCTTCACAATCACAGAGATATAAAGCTTCACAATCACAGGGATATAAAGCTTCACAATCTTAGAGATATAAAGGTTTACAATCACTGAGATATAAAGCTTCACAATCACAGAGATATAAAGCTTCACAATCACAGGAATATGAAGCTTCACAATCGTAGAGATATAAAGCTTCACAATCACAGGGATATAAAGCTTCACAATCACAGGGATACAAAGCTTCACAGTCACATAGATATAAAGCTTCACAATCACAGAGAATTAAAGCTTCACAATCACAGGTATGTAAAGCTTCACAATCACAGGGATATAAAGCTTTACAATCACAGGGATATAAAACTTCACAATCACAGATATATAAGCCTCAATATCACAGGGATATAAATCTTCACAATCATAGAAATATAAAGCTTCACAATCACAGAGATATAAGCTTTACAATCACAGTTATATAAAGCTTCACAACCACAGGGATATAAAGCTTCACAATCATAGAGATGTAAAGCTTTACAATCACTGAGATATAAAGCGTTACAATCACAGGGATATAAAGCTTCGCAATCACAGAGATATAAGCTTCACAATCACTGGGATATAAAGCTTTACAATCACAGAGATATAAAGCTTCAAAATCACAGAGATATAAAGCTTTACAATCACAGAGATATAAAGCTTCAAAATCACAGAGATATAAAGCTTCACAATCACAAAGATATAAAGCTTTACAATCACAGAGATATAAAGCTTCAAAATCACAGAGATATAAAGCTTTACAATCACAAAGATATAAAGCTTTACAATCACAGAGATATAAAGCTTCACAATCACTGAGATATAAAGCTTCACAATCACAGAGATATAAAGCTTCACAATCACAGAGATATAAAGCTTCACAATCACTGGGATATAAAGCTTTACAATCACAGAGATATAAAGCTTTACAATCACTGAGATATAAAGCTTCACAATCACAGGGATATAAAGCTTCACAATCTTAGAGATATAAAGGTTTACAATCACTGAGATATAAAGCTTCACAATCACAGGGATATAAAGCTCTACAATCACAGGGATATAAAGCTTCACAATCTTAGAGATATAAAGCTTCAGAATCACAGGGATATAAAGCTTTACATCCACAGAGATAAAAAGCTTAACAATCACAGAGATATATATCTTCACAATCACAAAACAATCACAGGGATATAAAGCTTTACATTCACAGAGATATAAAGCTTTACAATCACAAAGATATAATTCTTTACAATCACAGAGATATAAAGCTTCACAATCACAGAGATATAAAGCTTAACACTCACATAGATATAAAGCTTCACAATCACAGAGATATTAAGCTTCACAATCACAGGGATATAAAGCTTCACAATCACATAGATATAGTTCTTTACAATCACATAGATATAAAGCTTCACAATCACAGAGATATAAAGCTTCACAATCACATAGATATAATTCTTTACAATCACATAGATATAAAGCTTCACAATCACAGGGATATAAAACTTCACAATCTTAGAGATATAAAAGTTTACAATCACTGAGATATAAAGCTTCACAATCACAGGGATATAAAGCTTCACAATCACAGGGATATAAAGCTTCACAATCTTAGAGATATAAAGCTTCAGAATCACAGGGATATAAAGCTTTACAATCACAGAGATATAAAGCTTTACAATCACAAAGATATAATTCTTTACAATCACAGAGATATAAAGCTTCACAATCACAGAGATAAAAAGCTTTACACTCACATAGATATAAAGCTTCACAATCACAGAGATATTAAGCTTCACAATCACAGGGATATAAAGCTTCACAATCACATAGATATAATTCTTTACAATCACATAGATATAAAGCTTCACAATCAGAGAGATATAAAGCTTCACAATCACATAGATATAATTCTTTACAATCACATAGATATAAAGCTTCACAATCACAGGGATATAAAACTTCACAATCTTAGAGATATAAAAGTTTACAATCACTGAGATATAAAGCTTCACAATCACAGGGATATAAAGCTTAACAATCACAGGGATATAAACCTTCACAATCTTAGAGATATAAAGCTTCAGAATCACAGGGATATAAAGCTTTACAATCACAGAGATATAAAGCTTTACAATCACAGAGATATAAAGCTTCACAATCACAGAGATATAAAGCTTTACACTCACAAAGATATAAAGCTTCACAATCACAGAGATATTAAGCTTCACAATCACAGGGATATAAAGCTTCACAATCACATAGATATAATTCTTTACAATCACATAGATATAAAGCTTCACAATCACAGAGAATTAAAGCTTCACAATCACAGGTATGTAAAGCTTCACAATCACAGGGATATAAAGCTTTACAATCACAGGGATATAAAACTTCACAATCACAGATATATAAGCCTCAATATCACAGGGATATAAATCTTCACAATCATAGAAATATAAAGCTTCACAATCACAGAGATATAAGCTTTACAATCACAGTTATATAAAGCTTCACAACCACAGGGATATAAAGCTTCACAATCATAGAGATGTAAAGCTTTACAATCACTGAGATATAAAGCGTTACAATCACAGGGATATAAAGCTTCGCAATCACAGAGATATAAGCTTCACAATCACTGGGATATAAAGCTTTACAATCACAGAGATATAAAGCTTCAAAATCACAGAGATATAAAGCTTTACAATCACAGAGATATAAAGCTTCAAAATCACAGAGATATAAAGCTTCACAATCACAAAGATATAAAGCTTTACAATCACAGAGATATAAAGCTTCAAAATCACAGAGATATAAAGCTTTACAATCACAAAGATATAAAGCTTTACAATCACAGAGATATAAAGCTTCACAATCACTGAGATATAAAGCTTCACAATCACAGAGATATAAAGCTTCACAATCACAGAGATATAAAGCTTCACAATCACTGGGATATAAAGCTTTACAATCACAGAGATATAAAGCTTTACAATCACTGAGATATAAAGCTTCACAATCACAGGGATATAAAGCTTCACAATCTTAGAGATATAAAGGTTTACAATCACTGAGATATAAAGCTTCACAATCACAGGGATATAAAGCTTCACAATCACAGGGATATAAAGCTTCACAATCTTAGAGATATAAAGCTTCAGAATCACAGGGATATAAAGCTTTACATCCACAGAGATAAAAAGCTTTACAATCACAGAGATATATATCTTCACAATCACAAAACAATCACAGGGATATAAAGCTTTACATTCACAGAGATATAAAGCTTTACAATCACAAAGATATAATTCTTTACAATCACAGAGATATAAAGCTTCACAATCACAGAGATATAAAGCTTAACACTCACATAGATATAAAGCTTCACAATCACAGAGATATTAAGCTTCACAATCACAGGGATATAAAGCTTCACAATCACATAGATATAGTTCTTTACAATCACATAGATATAAAGCTTCACAATCACAGAGATATAAAGCTTCACAATCACATAGATATAATTCTTTACAATCACATAGATATAAAGCTTCACAATCACAGGGATATAAAACTTCACAATCTTAGAGATATAAAAGTTTACAATCACTGAGATATAAAGCTTCACAATCACAGGGATATAAAGCTTCACAATCACAGGGATATAAAGCTTCACAATCTTAGAGATATAAAGCTTCAGAATCACAGGGATATAAAGCTTTACAATCACAGAGATATAAAGCTTTACAATCACAAAGATATAATTCTTTACAATCACAGAGATATAAAGCTTCACAATCACAGAGATAAAAAGCTTTACACTCACATAGATATAAAGCTTCACAATCACAGAGATATTAAGCTTCACAATCACAGGGATATAAAGCTTCACAATCACATAGATATAATTCTTTACAATCACATAGATATAAAGCTTCACAATCAGAGAGATATAAAGCTTCACAATCACATAGATATAATTCTTTACAATCACATAGATATAAAGCTTCACAATCACAGGGATATAAAACTTCACAATCTTAGAGATATAAAAGTTTACAATCACTGAGATATAAAGCTTCACAATCACAGGGATATAAAGCTTAACAATCACAGGGATATAAACCTTCACAATCTTAGAGATATAAAGTTTCAGAATCACAGGGATATAAAGCTTTACAATCACAGAGATATAAAGCTTTACAATCACAGAGATATAAAGCTTCACAATCACAGAGATATAAAGCTTTACACTCACAAAGATATAAAGCTTCACAATCACAGAGATATTAAGCTTCACAATCACAGGGATATAAAGCTTCACAATCACATAGATATAATTCTTTACAATCACATAGATATAAAGCTTCACAATCACAGAGATATAAAGCTTTACAATCACATAGATATAAAGCTTCACAATCACAGAGATATAAAGCTTCACAATCACAGGGATATAAAGCTTCACAATCACAAAGATATAATTCTTTACAATCACAGAGATATAAAGCTTCACAATCACAGAGATATAAAGCTTTACAATCACATAGATATAAAGCTTCACAATCACAGAGATATAAAGCTTTACAATCACATAGATATAAAGCTTCACAATCACAGAGATATAATTCTTTACAATCACAGAGATATAAAGCTTCACAATCACAGAGATATAAAGCTTTACAATCACAGAGATATAAAGCTTCACAATCACAGAGATATAAAGCTTCACAATCACAGGGATATAAAGCTTCACAATCACAGAGATATAAAGCTTCACAATCACAGGGATATAAAGCTTCACAATCTTAGAGATATAAAGCTTTACAATCACTGGGATATAAAGCTTTACAATCACATAGATATAAAGCTTCACAATCACAGAGATATAAAGCTTCACAATCCCAGGTATATAAAGATTCACAATCTTAGAGATATAAAGCTTTACAATCACATAGATATAAAGCTTTACAATCACATAGATATAAAGCTTCACAATCACAGAGATATAAAGCTTCACAATCACATAGATATAAAGCTTCACAATCACAGGGATATAAAGCTTTACAATCACAGAGATATAAAGCTTTACAATCACAAAGATATAATTATTTACAATCACAGAGATATAAAGCTTCACAATCACAGAGATATAAAGCTTTACAATCACATAGATATAAAGCTTCACAATCACAGAGATATAAAGCTTTACAATCACAGAGATATAAAGCTTCACAATCACAGAGATATAAAGCTTTACAATCACATAGATATAAAGCTTCACAATCACAGAGATATAAAGCTTCACAATCACAGAGATATAAAGCTTCACAATCACAGAGATATAAAGCTTCACAATCTTAGAGATATAAAGCTTTACAATCACAGAGATATAAAGCTTCACAATCACAGAGATATAAAGCTTCACAATCTTAGAGATATAAAGCTTCACAATCACATAGATATAAAGCTTCACAATCACAGAGATATAAAGCTTCACAATCACATGGATATAAAGCTTCACAATAACAGGGATATAAAGCTTCACAATCTTAGAGATATAAAGCTTTACAATCACGGAGATATAAAGCATCACAATCACAGGAATATAAAGCTTCACAATCGTAGAGATATAAAGCTTCACAATCACAGAGATATAAAGCTTCACAATCACAGAGATATAAAGCTTCACAATCACAGAGATATAAAGCTTCACAATCACAGAGATATAAAGCTTCACAATCACAGGAATATAAAGCTTCACAATTGTAGAGATATAAAGCTTCACAAACACAGGGATATAAAGCTTCACAATCACAGGGATATAAAACTTCACAATCACAGAGATATAAAGCTTCACATTCACAGGGATATAAAGCTTCACAATCACAGGGATATAAAGCTTCACAATCACAGAGATATAAAGCTTCACAATCACAGGGATATAAAGCTTCACAATCACAGGGATATAAAGCTTCACAATCACAGGTATGTAAAGCTTCACAATCACAGGGATATAAAGCTTTACAATCACAGGGATATAAAGCTTCACAATCACAGATATATAAGCTTCAATATCACAGGGATATAAATCTTCACAATCATAAAAATATAAAGCTTCACAATCACAGAGATATAAGCTTTACAATCACAGTTATATAAAGCTTCACAATCACAGCAATATAAAGCTTCACAATCACAGAGATATAAAGCTTCACAATCAAAGAAATATAAAGCTTCACAATCACAGCAATACAAAGCTTCACAATCACAGAGATATAAAGCTTCACAATCACAGAAATATAAAGCTTCACAATCACAGCAATACAAAGCATCACAATCACAGAGATATAAAGCTTCACAATCACATAGATAAAGAAAGCATTACACAAAATGCTGCAGAAATCCTACAATATCAAGTTGCTAGATGGAATACTCACATAGAATTGTTTTCTAACAGACATATGATGCACAACTAGTCATCTCAAGTAATCCACCCACCTTTCATTGGCACATTTCTGTAGTTCCTGGCAGATCCTGCGAATGTTTGAGCCACCTTTTTGTTCCTGAGCCAGGATGTTCATCATGACCTGACTGTATAAGTATGTGTGCTCACCATGGCAAACCATTTTCTAAAACAAACAAGAGACCAAAGAGGGCCTGTGAATGCTCTCCTGGTTTATCAGGTGATTTCATCAAATTCCTTTCAGTACTTTCAAAGTTATGGCTGAGACACATTTCGGCTCATTTGACCTTTGATCTCCAAGTGTGTAATTGACCTTTAAGATACAATTATTATGCACGACACTTTTTCTCATCATGCTGAACATTTCTGTGTAGTTTTATCGAAGTCCCTTCAGTAGTTTAGGAGTTATGACTGAGACACAATTTTGCTAAAAATAACCTTTTGACTTCCAAGTGTGACTTTGACCTATGAGGTACAGACCTAATTCCTATGCGTGAAACACCTTCTCATCATGTTGAATTATTCTGCGTAGTTTTATCAAAATCCCTTTAGTAGTTTAGAAGTTATTGCTGAAACATAATTTTGACTCATTTGGCCTTTGATCTCCAAATGTGACCTTGACCATTGAGGCAAAGACATGATTCCTGTACATGTCAGGGTTATGATTAACAATTGCGTTAAGTTGTATGAAATTTAAAGTTATGGCCGAGACACAATTTCGACTCATTTGACATTTGATCTTTAAGTGTGAATTTGACCTTTTGAGGTAAGGGCCAGATTTGTGCACGCAACAACCTTCTCATCATGCTGAATATTTCTGTGTGGTTATATTAAAATCCCTTAAGTACTTAAAGAGTTATGAAACACAATTTTGACTCATGACCTTGACCTCCAATTGTGACCTTGATCTTGAGGTACTGACCTGATTCTTATGCACTACAAACCTTCTCATCATGTAAAACATTTCTGTATAGTTTTACCAAAAATCCATTCAGTAGTTTAGGAGTTATGTCCGATACATACGTATCTGCTAGAGAGCTAACAAAGCACAATATAGCATTTTTAAATAATACATGGGAAACAATTCTTCTGTTTTTAAGCTGATATGGCTGCCTTTTGAACCTGTCCAAGCTTTTTACAATAATAAAAACCTGCCAAAGATTTGTAAAGATCAGATGAAAAATGAGGAGATAGAGTGCTAACGAAGCAAAATATAGCATTCTCCAATAAATCAAGGGTCATAACTCTAGTGTTGCTATTCTGATCGTTTGAGTTTTCAAAATCGTCCACACTTTCATCAATATCAACAATCTGGCCAAATTTGGTAAAATAATAATAAAAGATGACAAAATACAGCATTTTTCACTAATTCATGGGCCATAACTCTGGTGTTACTTATATGATCTAGCTGATTTTGGAACTTGTTCCAGCTTTCATCAATATCAACAATCTGTTTAGGTTTGGAAAAATTCAAATACAAAATGAAGTTGCTACAGTATTCACAAGACAGAACATGCATTTTTTCAATAACTCTGGTGTTATTAACCCGATCTAGCTGGTTTTTAATCATGTTCGAGATTTCATTAATATTAACAAAATGGCCGAGTCTGGTAGAGATCAAACACAAAATGAAGGTGCTATAGTGTTCACAAAGGAAAATATGAAATGTTTCAGTAAAACAAGGGCCATAACTCTGGTGTTCCTAATTTGCTCTAGCTGTTCCGAGGCAATGGCCAGAGGAGCTAAAAACACAGTTTTACAAACCTATCCATCACTTAATCACTAGAAGTGTCTGCTAATTTATTCATTTAAGGCCAACCATTCAACATTTTTGTTTTTATTTCCCTACCTATTAACCAGCCCTTACTACCATTAAAATAGTTTTCTTATATTTCGTATCAAAGGTTATTAATGTCGTCAGAAGACAGAAATCCCCTACAGACTCACTTAGGAAACAGCAAACTAATGATTTTTTAAAGATGGCTTACGAAAGTTGATCGGTTTGCCTCATAATTGGCGATAATCAATTGTAAAGAGACTTGCGTATATCTGATAATCTCGCTCTGTAATTAACTTCTGTTCAATCTCTGAAATCTTCTGTAATCTATAATTCTGTCCGTCTTCCACTGGCAACTCAGGATATAAATTTGGTGCTGTCGGTTGCTTCATTTTTTTTTAATAATAAAAAATTAAATTAATTCAATTAATAATGATGCCACCGTATTCACAGTGTGAGCGTTGGTAACCTTGCACACAAAGTTAATGACAGAACCTTCAAAAATCTGGGCTCATAAATTTTCAGCTGGGCAACCAAAATGCAGAAGATGGTTGCCCGTTCGGGCAATCAAGCTTTAAAAGTTAGTTTCCATCCCTGAAAAAATATGAACGTGCTGAAATTCACGTTTACGTTTAGATTTATCGTACTCTTGATTGTACGTTCTTTTTTCACCTGGATTGGGGCCTTGACTTGGGCGATCAACGTTCTCTAAGTATCGCCACATTGTTATCGCGCATTGTTATTGTCACGACACGGGCGCAGCCATATTGTAAAGAAAAATATGTAACGAGCAATTTCATTGACTGCTGGTCGATAACTGGTTGTATGATGCAATTTCATTGGCTGCGGTCAAAAAATGTGAGACGGGTAAACGCATTGACGAATAATGCCGAGGAAATCGACTTTAGCTTGTCGAAAAAGCTGGTCGCCCGGGCGGACTACCGACTTATGAAATCTACTCGCCCAGCTTGAAATTTAGTCGTCCCGGGCAAACGGGCAACCGTTAGTTTCCATCCCTGCATAAGCTCTGCTGGCCGTCGGCCAGTAGAGCTAAAAAAAATAAAAATTAAATGATGAGAATTTGTAAACATGGGAAGAACTAAAACATGCATTTGATGTAAACATTAATTTTCTACAGTACCACAGTTTAGTAACTGCTGTCAAAAAAATGAAAAAGATAACAACATTGAAGCTAAAAGCAAGCAAAGTTTGGTAAAGATTAGATGAAAAATGAAGTCCCTATCATATTAAAGAGGTAAAATATAGCATTTTTAACAAATCAAGGGCCGTAACTCCACTGTTACTTGTCCGATCTGGCTGGTTTTAGAACTTTTCCAAGCTTTCATTGATATTAACAATCTGGTAAAGTTTGGTAAAGATCGGTTGAAAAATGAAGGCCCTGTCATCTTAGCGAGGCAAAATATAGCATTTTTAACTAAATCAAGGGCCATAACTCCGCTGTTACTGGTCCGATCTGGCTGCTTTTCCAACTTGTCCGAGCTTTCATTGATATTAACAATCTATTTAAGTTTGATAAGTTCGGATGAAAAATGAAGACCCTATCGTGTTAACGAGACAGAAGTTAACGACGGACGGATGACGGACAACGGACGGATGACGGACAACGGACGGACGTCGGACAACTCTACATCCCATAAGCTCTGCTGGCCTTCGGCCAGTAGAGCTAAAAATGAGAAGGGAATAAAAGATATTTATCTTCTACTAAACCAAAATCTTGAAATCCCTACTGCAAAACTTTCATGGAATAAATGGTACCAAATCAGCAACCCAGTTTGGAAACAGATTTTTTACTTGGCCTTTTTCAATAACCAAAGATACTACATTGCAGTGGTTTAATAAACGCGTTGGATAAAAAGATAGGATACGAGGCTCTCGCGTTGGATAAAAAGATAGGATACTCGGCAGAGCCTCGTATCCTATCATTTTATCCAACTTGTTTATTAAAATCAAAAATACACGGTCACTCATGTAAGATCCTCTACGTTTAATATTTTCTGCCTCTCACACTGTGGGTTTGAATCCCACTGGGAGGTCAACTTGTGAGTAAGTGATGGGAGGTATAAAGTACCGGTTCTACCCAGGAATAGTTAGGTGTTCTGCCTCCACCACTAAATATCGACCATCATACATGGCTTAAAATGTGCTCAATAATTATGTAAACACCAAACTAACATCTTTCGAAAAGAATTTCTTTGACATTTTCCTTTTAAGTAATCTGAATTTTCCACTTCAACAGCATAAATTCTGAAATGTGCTAAATAAAACAGTTATTGTCAGTAGAATTTCGACAGTACATTTTTGGAGATTTTCCTTTGAAAGTAATTTCTGGGTAGTTTTCTCCACTTACCGTAAATTCTGGGAGATTCTTCTCCATGACCTCAACCCCCCCCTCTAGGAAAGTGGTAATTGATGTGCGTAGGACGCGTGAAAACACCTCTATCTGGTGACAGGCTGTGGACACTGAGGTTATCTCCCCTTGAAAACCGGCATCTGATATCAACTGAAAAGGCAAATGAGGCAGTTTATTTTGGATTCTGTTTGGTTATATCAACAAACAACAAATAACGGTGTGAATGCCTATGTACTTATGAACAAGAGGTCAATGACCTTGAACACTTGACTGATAGGTTTTTGATAGCCAGATCGGTCATGACCATTGTTTAAATCAAACCAGAATTACTTTATATAGATATATAGATATATATACACACATAAAGATCCAACTACGCAGTTGCATTTTACCCATATAGCAAACAACTGTTGGTCCAAACTGAATAGGTTGGGTCAAAGTTTGCCCTAATTAATTCGTGAAAAAAATAATTTAATAAATGACAATCTTAAACATAATTCACAACATTAATCTTTACACAATATTAAAAAGAAAATAAACAAATAGTTATGGAAGATTATGTATCCTACATGTCATATCAAAATCTAATGAAAGACATATACCGGTAATTAATATGTTTGTGTTTTTCGTTACTGTCGAATAATCAAAATGGCCACCACGTCAACCCAAAGTTTACATAGAGTTATATAGGAAAAGGCTAAAAATTACATCTTCTCTGAAACTGGTTGAAGGATTTTGATGAAACTTAATCACAATGATCTTTGGGATAGTCCTCCTCAGATTTATGTTTTTCGCGGCTGTCAGTCATCCAAAATGGCCACCATGGCTAAAATTGGGTCAAATTTAAAGAGATTTTAAACGACATCTCCTCCGAAACCACTTAATCCATTCCAGTGAAATATCATATACATGTTCCTTGGGTTGGCCTCTATCAAAATTGTGTTTTTTGTTATCGTCGAATAATCAAAATGGCCACCACGACGACCCAAAGTTTACATAGAGTTATATAGAGTTGATATTTAAAGAACCATAAATATCTCCCTTTACATAAAAATAATATTAACAAAATATTGTATTCAGAAAAGATACCAGGGTTCTCAATAGACGCGTACACATGCGTTTTGACGCATGGAAATTCAATTTGACCTAATTCTGATGCAGATAATTTACCACCTGTGCGTTTTTATGACGCGCGTGTATTTG